>CAEGAF010001676.1:0-12334 GCA_903067075.1 Micropoecilia bifurca
AATATATATATATATATATATATATATATATATATATATATATATATATATATATATAAACTTGAGATAATATCTGCCCATACATAGTAAAGTCACCTCAGTATTTCCAATTCTTTCACTTGTCTGGGATTCGTGATGAGAGTGAGAAACATCTTCAACTAGCCACAGGGACTTTGTAGATAGTTCATTATTCATGCAGTCTACCCACCAATTCACCCAATCTAGGCCAAATCGCTGCAATAACAGCTAAGTGACTGCTAAGCTTCCGTTTGTCCATTCATTCATCTCCATCACACAAGTCCTCCCAGGAATCCTCAACCACTCTTAGCTATTCTTTGATTCATAAAAAGTGCGGAGTGACGGTTACGGGGCAGCATGAAAGTGTCATCAGGCTTCCTCTGCACACACCTGAGTGGATAAAAAGGACCGGGAATATCCGGAAGTTTGATTTATTCATGAAATCCCCTGCACCTCTATACCTATGCACTTAAGCATTTGTTTCCCAATGCTTTTTACCTGGGATGGGTTATTTAATAAATAAATGCTCACCACAAGACAAAGTAGGGCTATCTGTCCGGTCACTGCCTACTACATCCTGATGTGTGCCAGTTTGTTGTTCACAGATGTAAAGGAAGGCTCTTCCTATTTTGACTCGTGTAAAGTAAGACATGCCTGCTGTTGCTGCATGATGGCCAACTTCAGAGTGTGTAGGTGGCCTGTGTTAGACATTTGTTGCATTTCTTACCAACAGGAGCATCTATGTTTGTCATTTTCTGTAGCATACATTTTATTTTCTGCGCAAGTCTATTGAGTTTGGGGTCTTTTATGCCTTTTGTGGCATCATATTTTTCAACATACCACTTATATGCTATATTATAATTTTACACTGTGTAGCTTTGTTTAACAAGCCATTATACCTTGTTGACATATTTGTTTTATTTGTATTGGTGGCCTTTTTATAGCGTTTACATTTGTAATTCGTATCTCAGGTGTTAGTTCACAGTGGCATTTCCTGGATTATGGATCCTGGATTTTTACTTTATCATTCATAGCATACTGTAAAGAGAGGTAAATCCCCACATCAGCAAGAAAATCCTTGTACATAAAAGTGATTGTGAACCTTTGTCATGAACTACAGTGACCAAAGGAGCTTAATTTGATGGGCAATTTATGATAAATCACTTTAAAAGAATGACAAAGTGTGTAATTGTACTTTTAGTTGAAGTTAAGATTTTTATTCAAAAACCTGGTGAGCACACAGTTTTATTTCTCCTTACCTTTTAGACACCTGCACACTTCCTTTGTAACAGTGAGCATACAGAGCTTCACGACCATCCATCCATCCATCCATCCATCCATCCATCCATCCATCCATCCATCCATCCTCCAAACACACTTATCCTGGCAGGATTATAAGGGGGACTTGCCCCTATCTCCAGTGGTCATCTTGAGAGAAGCATGGTGCACCCTGGACGGGTTGCCATTGAGCTTCATGACCACCAGCCTGATACAGTATTACTACCAAAACATTCTCAACGATTCAAGGTATGGACTCCATCAGAACCCGGAAAGTGTGCTGTGATATTTGGCATCTAGATGTTTACTATAAGTCCTACTGAAAGTTGCGAGTTCACCTACTGAGCACTCGCTGATGGGGAACACCATACAAAAGCTGTGGTTTGTGAGGTGTTCTGACCCAGTGGTCTTCGTTTCACAATTTGGCACTTGACAAGCATTTCTATTTCTTAACATAAGAATTTGGAGGACATTTTTGCTTGCTGTCTAATTTATGCCGTGAATAGGTACTATGATGAAAAGAAAGAGTGCCTTGCCAATGTATTAATACCCTTTAAACTATTTAATTAAAATAAAATCCTGAAAAGTGAATTCAAGCGATCTCACTGTGATTTAGAGCCGCAAGATTTTTAGGGTATGTCTCTATTAGCTCTGTGCATTCTAGGGTACAATGTTTGTCTATTCCCATTTGCAGAATGGATGTAGGACATCTGTGAACACCTGTGAATTATTGATTCTGAGTAGATTAGATCTGCAGTAGAACATTCCAACAAATTATGTGGTTTGATTTAAATCATTTAATTTTAACTATTTCTGTAATTTTAGGGTTGGGTGAACATCCAAACTAATCCTAAGCTTTCTATTTCTTTCTGTATTACCCTGTATTTAGCTTAATCTATTTTGCCTTCAATGCTGACCATTTTCTTCTGCTGAAAAGAAGCATCAATGCAACATGATGTGTCACTGTCATGTTATGTGCTAGTTCATTCCTTCTACCCTTGCAGACAAACACACAATGTTTTACTTTTAAGCTAAAAAGTCTAAGTTTGGTCTGTTCAGTGCATCTTTTACCAAATGTTTGGTGTGTCTGCTACATTGCTTTTAGCAGACCTGCAGAGGGGACTTCTGGTGACAATTTAGTAATCTTGTCACTTGTCCAGAGAAATCAGGTTTGTGTAGTTTACTGTCAAAATATTGTCCCACCACGGTTCTGGATCTATGTAACTCCTTTACCTCAGGTAGGTTTCTCTGGTTTGCTCTGTCATTTTAGCTGGGCAACCATGTTGTCACAGTTGTGCCATGATGTTTTGATAATAATGCAATGTATTGAATGGTGTTCCTTTAGATGTTTAAAGTCTGGGAAATCGTTTCTTTTTTACTTAACTCTATTTGAACTTTTTCTACAACTTTATGCCTAACCTGATTGCTGTGTCTTTTGGTCTTCATTATGCGGTTAGTTCATTCTTTAAGACCCTTTGAGGCCTTCAAAGAACAGCTTAATTTATACTAAGGTTAAATTGCACACACATCAACACATTTTTAGGGGAATTAGAGTAAAGAGGGCTTAAAATAAATGCAAACAGCATTTTTGGGTTATTTTGTAAAGCATTTGGAAGTCTTTCTATTTTTTTAGAACTTTATAATAGTGCACTGTTTTGTCTGTCACAAAAAAAATATCTATATAAAAAGTTGAGGTGTATTAATACTGTTACAAAGCACAGCAGTATTTCTGGACACATTAAGAGAGTACTAGATTCAGGAAACACAGTTCTGTTTTGCTGCATGATACTTGACTAGTCTGACATAGTGTATTGATGCCTGGTTTCTTACAGAATCAGCTGTCTTAGAATGACACATTTCCTGATAGCCTGAATGTTAAAAATACTTCAATATTCTGATTTCACCATTACATGATCACTAGACACTATAAACACTAAAAGTAGACAAAGCAAAGCTTTGCTTTTTTTATAAAGGAAAGGTGATGATGTGTAAAAAAGAAAAAAATGGTGGTCCCCTGGTTAGTGGGTTAGCATGGCCTCATGCTCCAGCGGTTAATGTGCACCAGTCCGTTACTGCAGATGCTGTCCACATGGGGACGGCAACTGAAGAGTGACCAGCCTAGCTCAGTGTTGGAAGGACGGATGGCATGTTCCAGAACAGATGTTTCCAGCTTTTGTGTGTTCGTCGTATGAGCTTTAATCTGGTCAGTGAAGGGCATTAGAGTATACCAAAAAGCACAGAGTATACCAAAAAGGCTGTGTGGGGACCCCAGCTGTCAACAGCCTTGAAAAGACCCCCCTCCTTTTAAATGTCTCCACCAGAAATTCTAAACTCTTTCCCATATTTGAGGCCCTCTCCAGTTAAATCCATTCCCATAAAAGCAGAAAAATCCAAAGCTGCATAGTTTGTAATTGGCTGAGAATTAGGCCACATGGAGTATTGTTAAAACCTGCAGAGATTATGCATTATGCTTAAATCTTTAGAGATTATGCAATGCAGGGATATTATGCTTCCATTTTCTCTGATTGCCTCTTTGTATTATTTTCCTGCCTGCACCATGCCAAAACATCCCAGTCATTTCATCCCCCTTCCCTTTTTTTAATACTGTACCTCATTCTGTTCTTACTCTCCTCTCAATTCCCGTCTGCTGAGTCTCTCCTCTCCCTCTGTTATTTTCTCCTCTTCTCTCCTTGCCACCTCCCTCTCCTTCTCCTCCTCAGAGCCCCCTGGCAGTCTCCCCACAAGTGATGTTCTCCTGGCCAGATGATGCATGCATATCTCTTGTGTCTCGCTGACGCTAACGCTCGTCGACATTTGCGCAGCATTGTGGGATTCTGCTCTCGGTCATATTTCATGTAATGATGAAAATGATGATGGTGATGAGGATTCAGGGAGTGGTGTTTGTGTGTGTGTGAATATGTGTGATGGTGGGGTGGTACTTCTATTTTTGCCCTTGTCTTTCTTTCTATATCAATCATTTCAGTTTGACAAGATGGTAGATAATGGGCTGTCAAAGAAAGTTTAGGACTAGTTTTCTTTTAGCTTAATTACAGTGGATCTCAAAAATAATGCACATCCTATTAAAGTGCCATGACCATAGTAATTATTTAAAGCTGTTTCTACCTTCAGTAGAACCAATGTTCTCCAGATTTGGAAAAAAAGCCAAAGCTTTACTGAAACAAGATTTGATTTGGTTAACACTTAGCATCAATTATAGAGGATCTAGCATCAATTATATAGCATCTAATGCCTCGTTTCCACTGAACCAGATGGTACTACTTTAAATGAAATACTGGAAATGCTGTCCTGAAATGCAGTTCAGGACAGCATTTCCACCACCAGTTGGACTCTTACCGAGTTAAACTCAAACATGTTGTGCCATACTGGTTGCAGACAAACATAACACACTAGTATATCTCAAACCTGTTGAAAGTGTTGATATCTTTCTGTCCCCCAATTAATAGATTGTGTTACCTCCACCCTAACTGCCCTGCATCGTACTACAAATTCCTCCTTTTAATGTTTTTTCTTGTCCAATTCCTTAACCATTCTTAAAAGGAAAGATGGGGGCATGGTTGGATATACGAAATCAACTTTTTTGAGCTTCATATGACGTCATACTGTCATTTCTTCATCAAAAAAATACTCAAGGTATTGCTGTGATTCTTTCATGTATATATAAGAAATCCTTAAATCTCCTTTGGCAACCACTTGAGGTGCCTAAAAGCTTACTCATATAAAGCACGGCCTATTTATGTAACGTCCCTAATTGGAGCTGTAGTCTCCAGCTGAGCTTCCAATGCACAGAGGACCCCTCCTCCCTACCTACCCCACACAGATCCAACAGACTAGCAACAACAGCAATTAGCAAACAATTAGTGGAACTGTGTTTCGGTTGAGTTTACCATGCACACTACCTCTCAATCTGACGTTCCTGAGAACGATTCTAAACAGCAACAGAAAGAAACATTGTTGTGATGCTATGCACAAGGAGGACTGCCACAAAAAGAAGAAGCTTCTTAAAGAGACAGAGGCCCACATTTAAAGAGTCAGGTACAAGTCAAATGTCTTTTAAGTTATTTTTGATATACACAACATTTAATAACACTTGAAGATAGCATACTGACTTGATTGTGGTATAATATAGCACTATGTGCCTAGAAAATACATCATCCCTCCTTTTTAGGTATTACTTTCAATAAATCTTTCAATCTGCTACAACATTTATCCCTAAAAAGTTATAGTTAGCTGCAGGTTAAAATGGTGTATATAGTTAAATATATCCATCTGAACCTGTAAATTTTTGTGTATATAAACGCTATGTATGTTAAATTCATCAAGGTAGCTGACAGTCGCTAGAATATATCACGTTTAACGACCAGCGTTGCACGGAGCGAAACAGCTTTGTTTTCGTTATCTGTTTTGAATTTTAAATCACACCCCTTTTCACAGCTTCCTGCTCATGCTGGATGTTTTTTTTTGTTTGCTTCACGGACAACAGTGTTTACTTGAACTCGCTGTTCCGATGAAGAGACGGAAAGTGAAAATTGTCCCTAATAGAACAGAATTTTTGCAAGTGCACTAACAAGGGGAAATGTGTTTGAAAAAAAAACAAAGTAAGAAAGGAGCAGGCAGGATAAACACACTCAGGGAGTAGAAGTGGGGGTTGGGGGTATCATTATTGGATGAGTCTGGGGCATGGCAGACTTTTGGCCCTCCTGCCGTGTCTCTTCCGTGCACATTATACTTGTGTGTGCGTGTGTGTGTGTGTGTGTGTCTGGCTCTGGTGCACATTTTAGTTGCTTGCCGGTATGCAAAGCTGTGTCAGTGGATATACCATCTATGGAAGAGAGATTTTTTCACAGTCTTCGCTACACCCTAATTAATCTTCTTAAACCTGCTAGGCCTGTCTCCAGCAATCTTACACATCAGAAAAGCCAGCTCTGAATCCCACTAGGATTTTCTCCATGGAGGCTATTGGAGAAAAAAAATACTCCAGCCTCACAGCTGACAGCTTTCTGTCAGGATGTGCAGAAAAGCTTACTGAAAAGAGACAAACACTGAATCCATCATTTTCTGAGATGGATTCAGACTGGAGGTAGGCAGAACAAGAGTAAGGATGTGGAATTTTATTGTTTATTTGAGAAGTCTCCAAATTAGTTTGGCAGTTTCTGATCTGTTGTCCTCTTTAATCATTCTTCATTTAGTAGTTTGGATCTCGAGTTTACAAAATTTTGATTAGCAAAAATGTAGCTCTCTTCTTTTTAGTTCCTGTTTAATCACACTTTTCTATTGCGAGGAGCTATTGTAAGCAGAAAGTGGAATCAAGCTTACTCGCCTAACTTCATGCCGGTATACTTAGAAACGACTTCTGAAGGTCTGCACAATGGAGAATCCTCTTTTGAATTTCTGTCTGAACTGAAGATAAGGTTTCAAGGTTTTGGTTGCACTTAAGCAGATTACTGTGCAACGATTGGTGAATAAGAACTCGGCACCACTGCAAAAATGAAATGTCTAATAGGTTCTTGGCAGTATGATACAGTACCTACTGATTAATATGATTGTGTGCACTCATGAGGTTGGAAAAATATTAATCTAATTTTATTTTATATAAATTAAACTGCATATGAAACAATACTAAAGTAAAGGGATTTGTGTTATAGACTCGCTACATCAAAATGTACTATAATTTTTCTTGACTGCATAATGTGCTACTTAAAATATCACAAACACACGCTACACTTGCAATTGCCCCATTTTGACAGATCTTATAAAATCAGTTCAATCTAAGTACTACTTGCGTTCAAAAGATATTTTAGGGTTTTCAACATCAGGTTCTGTTATAGTAATTTTAATGTTTTGTACGTTTTATTTGCATGTTCCCTCCATGCAGTGCAAAGACCAATACGGCTAATAGTTTTCATTAGCCACATTGGTTCATAAAATCACTATCTGATCTAAATTAATCACTAAGTTGATTGGGTGTAATTCATCATCTGAAATACTTAGACTGATCAAACCTGAATACATTTCTTAAAACACAGATAGAGATTAATAAATCTTTGTTTTGTTCTGTGCTTTATTCTGTTGTGGTTCTTAACTTCCGCAAACACCAGGGGTTCGTCATATTTATAATAACTGAAGATGTCAAGTGTCTTATTTACTTTTGATAGGATAGCAATGTTTTCACCATAGCCTTACTTCAGAATGTCCTATTAATCGTATTGGCTTCATTTTATATAAGATATCACAGAGCAATATGAATCAGTACAAAATATGTTCTGATGCAATGGATAAATGGGATAATGAATATGACACACAAATACATTAAACATATTGTGAATAGCATTTTTTTATAATGATGTTTATTTATGAATTTGGTTCTTCATCTCACCACAATTAAACCTTGCGTCGAATTGCCATTTTAGCACTTCTAATTTTGCCCTTGATGTAGTGGCTAAAAGACAACAGATCCATTTATCACACTGATTAGAGTTTTTGACAGAGTGCTCAAGCTTGATTAAATAATATCAGAACCAGACATTTAAGTGCTTTCATGTGTTTTGTGAAAAAAAAAAAAAAGAATCAAATTTGTCAGCCACTCCCAAAATATTCCATGAAGGGAACAGAGAGGTGGTCCTTTTTTTCCTTTTTGGTGGTTTTATAAATAATAATTTAGATTTTGAGGTATGCCACCTGCTGAGTACAAAATTAATCAGAAGAGCAGCACTACATTGGCTGACACAATATGGTATAAATTACATTAGATATCAATAGATTTTGTATTTGATAATATAGAGTAAATTTTTGAGTTTCAATTTTTATGTGGCTTAATATGATCAAGGAGAACTATTATCTGGTTGCCTAACCACAAATCATGAGACATCACATAAACATATAAATTTATATTTGAACGAACAAAGAGATTTGTTGATGCAGAAAAATTCATAGAGTTTTCATTAAGGGGTTTAAGTTGCTGACTCCACAAGATATTATATTATTTTCTCTTTAATATTGATTGAGTTTGCCTCTTGGTATCGCCATAACCAGTGACAGGTACTAGTCTGATTCTAGTGCAATCGTCCGTGGAAAATGTTTCTCAACATCAAATTTGAACTTTTTTCCCTGTCTCTCGTCCATAATTCATTGATTTAATTCAGTTTTTCTAAAATATTTACAATATTAGATTTTTATTTCATCTCAGTTGGGCCCCTTGTGATACATTGTCACCAGAAAATAGAAGACCTTCTAAATATTTAGCTCTCTCCCCAAAATGGATTCACCCACAATCTTTTTCTGACTCAGTGGGACAGGAGGGTTATAAATATCTGACATGATTATTTTTGCTTGACTAATCTTGTGTCACTTAAGGATGGGGCTGTTTCAGTTGATTAAACCAAATTAGGTAGTACCATTTAATCTGTCCTCTTAAAGTGTATTAAAAAAATAAAGCAGCTTCATTTTAGTTTTGTCAATACTGTATATCATTAAAATTTAAGGAGGATCATTTAATCAGACGTGGATCATTTGTTCCATTTAACATGAGGTCAGAGGTAAAGGAGTATGTGTGGAACTTGGAAAAGAAAAACTAACATGACAATTAGAAGAGAATCATTTCATATTACAATTTACTTCAAATGATAGCTGATACTTTTTTTGCATAATGTTATTTATCTATACACTTTTTTCATTCAAATGCAAAATTAATATCCACAAAAACTTTAAATTATCGCTTGTATGCCTCTTACATGAATGTTGACGTCTCTTGAAGTTTTTTCCACAGATGATCAAGTTACAACTACAAATTCAGCTACAAATTGTATTTAAGTAGAACTGTACTATGCGATAAATAAACACAAAGTGGAAGTTTATTTTGAAGTGGAATGGAAATATTTATTATTTTATAATTATAAATCTCAAAAGTGTGGAGTGCATGTGAAATTGAGGCCACCTCGAGTTAATGCTTTGTAGAAGTAACTTTGGCTCTACACAGCTCTATTTCTATATACTGGCATGTTTGCCCATTCTTGTTTTGTAAGATGTGACAAATTCAGTTTGTTAGAATTGAGAGTGTTTGTAAAAGTCTTGCCACAGACCTTTGGTTGGATTTAGTTAGATTGATCTAAATCATTCCAATGTTGTTCTGGCTGCATGTTAGAGGTTGTCGTGTGAGTAGCTGAACTTTAGCCTCATGTGTTTTATCCCAGGATTACCCTGTATTTACGTCTATCCATTTTCCCATCAGCTTTGACTAAGATCCTCGCGAACTTGCAGAAAATCATCCCCATTGCAGGTTTTAGTGCAACCTTTCTGGTGACGTCTGGAAAGGTTTAAGGAAAACATTAGGATGTTTTCACACCTGAAACCTCTGAAAAAGACATGAGCACAACTTCCTTCTTTGCAAAATGTAAACAAAACTGGAGTGCCGTCATAATGTAGTGGTTGCAGGATTTCTCTGTTGTCTGTTTAAAAGACCGTGAGCCATTTCTCATGCTAGAGCTAGACATGCGTGTTTGTTTTGATTGTATTGACCCACTTATTTACCTGAAAATGAATCATCAAGGATTGTAGGCTAAAATCAATAAAAAAAGCAAAACTGGAATAATGAACATATACCCCAGTTGAAAGTCAGCTTCAGTTGTGTCCCCCACCACCTTGTCTCTGAACAAAAGCATCTCTGAAAAATGAATGAATGAATATTCCTTGATTTCCAAAGCAGCAGTTGGCAGATTTCTGGTCCACCATTTTTTTTTCTCTGTCAAACAGTCACAGCATTCCATTTGCATTGACGGTCTCAATCAGCGGATTGACTTTTCTGAGCTCGCATGCAATTATGCACATTCATCCTCACCCTGTGTGACAAATACACCAACAGTTATGATGAACTGACAAGCAATCAGTTAAATGATGTTTTAATTGGAATTTCAGCAAATACTTTCGTAAAACAATTCTGGAACCGTTGTTCTTCTTCTGTGTGTGCTCAATTAATCCCTGATTGGCACTAATTGCTTGCTCAAAGTTTATCTCAAATAATGGTGGATATAAAGTAATCTGAGCGTGCTTAGCTGTGTCTTCTTCACTCCTTAATGCCACTTTCCTGCCAAACAAACCAAATATTTAATGACAGAGTCCCTAATTGCTTCCTTTCCATCTTCCCCTTCTCCCTGCTTCTGATTAACAAGGACAGACAGGTGCAGACTGTGCTGAAGTGTGCCCGTATTATAGATTTACATTCACACGCAATGGATTATACAGTGACACCTCTATAGCCTTTCTCAATCAGTAAATCACTATGCGCCAGTCCAGTAGTCACGCTTGGTGTTTTCCAGCCATTAGAACACTCTGGTCTGGCTTCACCCAGGCTATTAGAAGCTGTTAAACAGGCTGAAAAAAATAAATGAATAAAAAATTCTGTGAGCTAATGATGAGAATGCATCTGTGGAATCTGAACTCCACGGTGCCACATTTAGAAGCACTTAATTAATCTTAATGCATTCTGAAATAAGCCAGCCAAACAAATATCTTATCCATAAATTACTTTTCTCTGTTCTGGACCACGTACTGCTACAAAGCACGCCCAAGGGAAGCTTTAACTCTCACAAATTAGTGCGTGTGCGTGCGTGTATGCTTGCGTGCGCGCGTGTGTGTGTATGTGTGTGTGTGTGTGTGTGTGTGTGTATGTGTGTGTGTGTGTGTGTGTGTGTGTGGCATGTGCCTGCGAGCAGAGATCTAGTGAAACACACATCCTCTCCTCAAGAATGGATTTGTGTTTACCACCTAATCAGCTCTTTCAATCAAATGAATTCTTGTTTTGCTTTTTTATTTTTTGATCATTGTTATCCTGCTGTTGAATTTTACTTCCACCGAAATTCCTGCTTTCTTGTCACATGAGGGAGCAGAAAGAACTGGAGACCAATTCCAAGGGCTGTCATTCGTATTTTGTGCTTGTGCAGACTTGTTTTCTTTCTTTCTTTTTTTCATTCGCTTGTTTGCTTGCATATGTCTGAGTGCGTGTTTATGTGTGAGTGTGTTTAGTGCCCGCTACCATGTTCTTATCACCTTCTCACACACCTGCCTCCCTTGAAGGCTAAGCTTCCTCACTCTCGTGCCTCCTCATCAAAGCCAGATCCAGCCACAGTTGTCGCTTCCTTCCTTCTTCCTGCATGCCTCCCCAAACCCCAATCCCCTCCCCCTCCCTCCCTCTCCACCCTCCAACCCCCCTCCCCTCTCCATCTAGCTGGTTTGGCTCCTGTTCAACAGACACCACTACCCTTGTATCTGCTGTCGGGGCAGTCAGACCTTTCGGGTGTATTGCTGTCCCTGAGAGGAAGATTCATGAAGTTTGGGGCCAATGTGTGTAGCCTGTAAAGGTGCCGCAAGGCTTGGAAGACCTACTAGGGATTAGGAAGGATGATGACTGCTAAAAGGGCAAAACCCCAAGTTGCTGGCACTGATGGGAATGTTTTTATGAATTTGTTTTAACAAGTCTGTGTGCGAATCAGATATTTTGACTAAGAAAAAAAAAAATAAAATCATATTATTGAGCCCATCATGAAGTAAATGTATCTATGTGGGTAGAAAAAAAATATTTGTTTTTTTGAACATTGCCTTTCAGTTTTTAAGTTGTAAGCAAGCATAACAGTAAAGCTAATTTCATTCACTGTAGTGTTTGGGAGCAATGGATCAACACAGAACACGAAGAAGAACAGCCAAAGATCGGAATCTGCTCATTTTTCCTTGATCTGCTTGATTGATCAAATTGCTTTTGCTTTGAAGTGGATCATTTAACATGTACTCTGATGCACTGCACTGGAGTTTCAGAAAATTATGATAAATATTTGAAACTTAAGCTTTGATCCAAAATTGGGAATCATCTTGGAATTTCTTAATTTTCTGTTGGATTCTAAACTAGTTCTTCTCAGAATCTGCTTGTTTCTGGGCTCCTCTGTATAACTAACTAACTATTTTATTTATTTATTATTTTCTGTCATGTTCCGGTATTGGTGAAGACCACATCACTACGACACACAATTTATAT
>CAEGAF010001694.1:0-29749 GCA_903067075.1 Micropoecilia bifurca
TGTGTGTGTGTGTGTGTGTGTGTGTGTGTGTGTGTGTGTGTGTGTGTGTGTGTGTGTGTGTGTGTGTGTGTGTGTTGGTGTGCGGGTGCAGCTAGCTAAATGCTATCTGAGGTGTATGCAGACACCTATATGCCCCAACAGCTGTTAAAAACAGAAAATAACAACTAGAGCAAATTTTCCGCCATCACTTTGATACCCATTTTACATGGCACCCAATATGGTTTATACTGACTTTTTGTGCCACAGTGTGAGTAGGGTTGGGCATTTTGAATATTATTGTTATTTTAGTTTGTTTTCATTTGCAAAAAGCCATTTATTTTTTATCTTTACCTGCACAACAATGGGCTGAACAGATGATAAACACCAAAGGAGTCTCACAAGTTTGCCTGATTAAAACAAAGAAGTGCACAATAGTCCATATTTTCGGGTTAATTATCTTTTCTTTGTGTGTCTGTATATTCCCAAACAGAAAATGGCACAAATATTTATCTATTTATCCATGTTTTATAATATGGCTGTACCAATGTCTCCTGATCTTTGTGGTCCTTCTTACTATCAGATTACAGTAAAAGCAAAGAAAAAAATATGATGTGATAAAAGATGAACATATTTTTCATGTCTAAATCCTTTTTTAAATGATTTCCATTGGTTAAAAAGCTGGTGAACCAAATACTAATCAGTTTCTTTGAATTGCGGTGGAGGGCTGTACAAAATCCCTTTGGACACCGCTGGCTTAGAGGAACTGTGTAAATATGGTCACTCATTTGAATTCCTCATCAAAAAAACTAATCACTTTCTGACTGATTATGAAAAATCAAATTTGAGAAAGGGTTTAGTCAATGCCTTTGAAGTCGAGATTATGCCAGTGAGCACAAGTTTAATTAGATTTTCTTTTTGGGCGCAATCAAAGCATTGTTCATGATCACCATTCAGTCATACAAAACTTCATTTCTAATCATTCCCTCCACCCATGACGTTGGGGAGAAAAAGAAAAAAAAGAAAAAAGGAGAAACAAAAAGGAGCAGCCGATCTTTGCCAGACGTTCACCCCGGTTGCTCTTCACCACAACTGGTAGAGTGAGTGGAAGGGTTAACTTTCAGGAGCCGGGGCGGTAAGTGAAGACAGAACAGCACGGCAAAAAGGAAAAGTGAGAAAAAGAGATATTGCACATGCCCTGGTCGTGATTCATTCCTCTACTTGTGGTGAGGACCAAAGAACAGGCAATGGAAACTTCAGCAAATGTAAATACGCTTTGGTTAAAAATATAGTGGTCTAATGCGCACCACATGTTGCTTTCTGGCAAGTCCTGCTCTATTTTGACGGGAAGAAAGACTTGAAAAAACACAACGGAGAAGGAGAAGGAGAAGGGTAGAGACATTTGAAAGAGATATTAAGGGAAGGGGGGAAATTAAAGTGCAGGGAACACACAGTCTGGGGAAGGTTCGCGTCCAGTTTTACCCTGTGCCTTCTCCACGAACACCACCTTGGACTCGGGGAGGAAGTTGAGGCCGCCAAGGAGCATCATTTTGCCTCCGGTGGCGGGATAGCTCTCCACGCTTTGCTTCTCCACCAAGGGAAGCTCCTGAGCTGAGCGCTGAGCTACAGAGACAGACAGACACACACACACACACCTTTCAGTATTGAGTTTAAGTCCATGTGAACACACTTACAGATCACAATCTACGCTGAGAAGAGCATGACCAGGACATGGCCTGTAAAACAGCAGCTTTTCATTAAGAAAACCGGCTTATCAAATTTATTACGATGATTTCATGACCTCTTGCAAAGAGGTTTTCAGCCAACAGCTGCTTTTTTTTTTTTTTTTTTTTTTTTTTTTTTAAAAAAAAATGGTTAAAAAAAATAAAAATAAAAAGTTAAACGTGAGATATTGTCGTAAATATTTTCAAACAACACCCCCGGGCCAAACACCAGTTACAGGGTTAACTGAAATGAGGCGAGCCGGGGTACCTCTGACCTCTGGAATACACCAACAGGAATCACAGCCAGTCGATTGAACTGAGCGCTAATTATCACGTAGATGTGAGTTTCGCTTAGGAATTTATTTTTTCTCAAGATCTTAAGGCCCCAACCCTCAAACTGCTCAGGGATGAGATTCCGTTGGACGCCCAACCGTGAGCTGTAACATCAGCGGCGTCTCCCGGCGTCTTGCTTCGATTAGTTTCTCGGGTGCCGATCGCATCACACGTAAGCGCAGGAGTGAATGACGAAGAAACAGAAGTTCCTCACAATGAAATCATTCAACTGCGCCAAAACTGGGGCTGGCAAGAGACCTTTGAGGGACCTTCGCTAATGGGGAGCTTTTACCACAACGACTTGGGCATTCATAAAATGTTAATTCGATAAAAGGAACATGTGTTTGGCACGGCGAACAATGCATCTTTTTTTTTTTCTCCCCCTCCTCAGTGAATTCCTTCGATTGTATAAACCTTATTGGGTCCAGAGGTACTGAATTTGTTCCAGTAGGTAATAAAATAATGGCTCGTTTTATTGCATTGCAACAATAGATCCCACTTTTTTCTTAAGTGGAAAGCTATTGGTAGAGAGTTCTTTGTTTGTTTCTGTTTGTGTGTGTGTGGCCGTGTGTGTGTCTTAACATCTCAGACTTACAGCATTCAATGGGGTTGGAGGCGACTTGTAGGGACACTGTCCTGCCGTTGGGCTGGTTGATGTGCACACGGAACACCAAACGCACGCGGGTGTTTTTACGACCGATGTCCGTCTCCCCTTTGCGCAGTTCGATGTCGGAATTGCGTAGCTTCAGGATTCCTGCGCAGTCGATTCTAGAGGAGAGGGAAGAGGGCGGAAAGCAATTCTGAGTATCAATTCATGCGCTTTGTTGTCAGTATGGATGCATGAGCTTCACTAGTTTTTATTTTTCTTCTCTGAGGACTCTTAGGATGCAGAATTTTGCACTTTTTAAATGATCAGACCCCTTGGCCCAGACAGTTTACCGTGTTACCACCACCAACCTCAGTGTGTATTACTGGCATTTATTTGACAGACCAACTCAAAGTAGCACATAGAATAAAGTAAAGCAACAAATGGTTTCCACATTTTTCACAAACACAAATCTGAAAAAAAAGACTTCAATTTGCTATGCTAAATACTTTATTGAACTATTACAAAGCCAAGTACAAAGTTTCACCAATATGGAGACTCAAAGATTGATTATTCTTATTTTAAAAGGTCACAGAGATTGGACGAAGACCATTTCACATCAATTTTCAAGTCTTGCCACAGACAACACTGATTGGATAAACGTCTGGACTTTAACCGGGCCGTTTCAACTCAAAGTGCTTCGACGTAAACCGTCCCATTTTAGTTCCAGCTTCAGGGTTTGTGTTGTGTTTAGCTCAATCCATCTTTCCATCAACTCTAAACTTTGCTGTTGTAAAGACAATGAACCCTGTGGAATGATGCTGCCACCACCATGTTTTACAGTGGAAAGTGACATTTTCAGTGACGATGTACAGTGTTAGCTTTCCACCACACTTAGCATTTTCTACATAGCCCAACATACCCTAAAAACCTGTCCGTTTCCTTCCATTTTTGGTCAGTCATGGAAAATCCCAATAAAGCACACACAAGTTAATGGTGGCTCTAATGTGACACAATGTGGAAAAAGTACAAAGGGTGTGAAAAATTTTGAAGCAAAACTCTACAGCAGCAGATGAAATGTAATAAAATTGTTCATTTAGAACTATTTTCATACTATAAGGTAATTTTGCCGTTAGTGTTTCAATATATTTCAATGGTTTATCTAATGTTCTAAGAACTGATGGGGAGATTATCATCAGAAGCCAGTATCTCTTTTGTCCTTTCAGGCCATTGAATTAATTCATTCTGCATATAAACTGTTGTTAATCATTTCCACATGCAGCAGCAGACCATTCCCTCAGCTGTCTGTCTATATTTATTTCATTTTACAATTTGGGAGGTAAAGAGCTAAAGTTTCTCCCCTTCTTTTTGGAAGGGGGAAAAAAAAGTTTTCTTGCCGGCATTTATAAATTGAAATATAACTAATCCGGCTGGTAAAAAGGGGAGGGAAAACAAATGGGATATGCTCTGGCATTTTACTTGTGTTAAGTGGTGGATTTTCGGGCAGTACTCCTGGAACATGGCAAATGTCAGGGTTTGCACCACCTTTTTTTTCCGTGCTTTTGGTTTGCACAACACGAACAAGGAAAAAACTGAAAGTCTAGACTACCACTACTTATCAGATTTACACAATCTGGTGCTCGTTACCATATAACATCAGCCCCAGCATTAAAATCAAGTGTCTTTTCCTTTCCTTATAGAAACTAATAAGGAAATTACAACTTAACTAATCAAATAGAAATTAAAAGAAAGCTTAAAATGCTACTCCAAATTCTCACAAACCGCCCCCAAAAAACAAAACAGTCAGACAATATCTCCCGGTTTTCAGATTAAGTTGAAGCTGTGTTGGTTAGGTTAGCTTTTGTGCACCAACAGACTGTCTTTTGTTTTTTGTTTTGTTTAGTTTTTTCAAGAGGAAAGGAGGAAAACCAAAGCTGTCTGAAATTGCAGCTTGCTACCTTCTCCATCCCACACAACAAGCAAATTATTGCCGGCAGATAGAAAAAAAAAAGCTGTCTGATTGAGGTGGCTGGTAAACATCTCAGTGGAAAAAGGAAGTTAAAGGCCTTTCTTTATGTCTGTCGGAGGAAAGCAGAGGAAACTTTCACTCCTCTGCTTTCGGCCTGAGTGTGAACGTCAAAGAGGAAAAGAAACTTCCTCTTCCGAAGCCCTTTTTTTGTGCGTGTTCTTACTTTATTGTTAATCAAACCAGAGGAGACACATTAACTCGAACAAATAAGCAGTGCACAGGAGTGTGTGAGTTAAGAAAGATATTGTGGTTCTGTTGGAAATGACACGTGGAACTAATACCAGAAAATGCTTGAAGCATTAAACTACCTGTCCTTGTTTTTTTCAACCTGTTTTTAGAAGAAAAGGAAATACAACATGTAAGTGGCAGAGGACAAATATAATGTGGAGTAGAGTAATGACCTTATTTAACACTGGGTTATCCCTAACACAGGGTTCTGGGAACAAATCCAAAAAATATTCCCTGCTGCCTTGTCTGAAAGGAGCCTCTGGAAAAGAGCTGCTTCCTGGACACAATGTCAAGTTCTGCTTTGACTTCCTCCCATGTCCAAAAACATGGATGTCTGACTCCAAGTTGTCCACAGAAAATGTCCATCTCCAGCAAGTTTTATGGTTTAGAAGACCATTTGCACTAACACTTCACATTGTAAGTGGCAAGTAGTATGCATGCAAAATAAGGCTTTTATCTCTATTTCTTTTCTTTCTTTCTGATTTTGTACAGACAACGCACTGTGAAAACAGTTGGTGAGTGGAATCAGTTCACTTCACTCTTGATCCGTCCTGATCGGAAAGTAAGAATCAGAGCATCGGTGCAGTCAGTGGAAGAAAATAAGATTCCAGAAGCACAGTGTTTTTCTTTATATCTGGACATCTCTGTGGTGTATTCAGATTGCTACTGAATCAGATATCATAAGCAAAAAGCTGAACGCATAATAATAAAGTGTGTTGTTTTCTCACAGTTTGGATAAATCACATCAGAAAATACATATAGAAACTGGTGTTTATAACCAAGCTAATTTTTAAATTTTAGCTTAAAATATTCACCTTGTAATCAATGTGAGGTGTAATATTTATAAAATACAGTTTAACAGCAGAGCTGTGTAATTCTGATTGCTCTCTCTCACACGTAATAAAACTTCAACTCTGCTTCATATTTAAATAATTAATGGATACTACTGAAAGTTTCCTGTAGGCTCCTGTAGAGTTAAGAATAAATGAACAATTTAACAATAACATAATTGATTTGACATAACAGCAAATCAGAACTTTTTGCTCTCAAATATTAAGTTTTGACTCTGCCATTTCATAAACTGGAGGATTTTGCTGTGTAGTAGATTTTAGGTTATGAGGAGTTGCTTTACAACTTTTGACTGTTTTAGAGAATTGTTGTTTTTATTTTGTTGTGAATATTCCATCTTTTTCAATTTTGCAAGAAAGTAAATAAAAAAAGTGAATTGAGATTTAGCTGAAATCTCACATTAGAGTTTTACAAAACAGGTAAAACTTCAGGTTTTTCTGCCACATCTTAAATATATCATTGCAGCTGCATTCCCCAAAAATGCTACCAAATGTGAACAAACGAAACACAAAGGAATGAAAGTTGCCATTTAAGAGTACAGCCCACTTTATAATCTACATGATCACTGGTAATATTTGTGAATTTTTATGGTTTGTTTCAGCAAAAGATGGTTTGACGTGGTAACTGTCGATCAGCTGGCATTTCATAATTGACTTGGATATTACTTAATAAAACATTCAGATGATGAGAATGTGTGTGAAGATTTATCCAGTAAAATATATACTCACATAAATTCTTAATACTGCAGTGATTCTGACAGTAACAGCATTTTAAATGGGCAGTATTTTTTTTCCAACACACTTGTTACTTTGGTAAGAATGTTTTGGCACATTTATCTTGCTGTCATATATTAACACACTAGCTGACATTAATGTAGTTGAAGCACTTCATACGGGTGGGATGGTGACTGTATCCTGACCTTTGCAGTGCCTGTTTATACATGTCGGTCAGAGTTAGTTAACCGTGAACTGTCGGCCTTAAAAACTGTGCACCTCAAGGGGTTGAGAAGACAGAGGCCTATTTAGAAATATGTGCTGTAATGATCAGGCATTCTGTTTGTATGGCTGAGCCATAAAAGATGGCGCCAAATGGAGAAAAAGCCCCCCCCAAAAAAACAAAACATTGAGTTTTAACGTAAGGACAACTTCAAAAAGAAATATGGAGAAACGTTTGGTTAGCAATGGAGTCTCCAAGCACTCACATGGCTCTCATGTTGTTTTCTGGCAGCAGAGGGATCTCCAGGATCTTGGTGTTAGATTGCATGACTTCGTGGCTGGCAGTGGAGACGGTTTTGCCGGTGATCCGATGAACCTGGTAGAAGGCATGCGGTCGCAGGAGGCGATCGTCTGCGGTCCCAATGAAAAGCTGCAGGGTGAGCGGCTCGCTTTCCATGTAGCCGTAAAGCTGGCGGGGAGAACAAAGAAGCCGAGGTAAGAGGAAAACGCCAGCTGTCAGAACCGTCGCCTGAGGCAGAGTCAAAGATAATGCACACATTGCTGATGGACTCCAGTAAACTCCTAAATTTCCTGTTTTTACGCAAATATTTTATTGGTGTAATCCAGGCTATGGGTTATGCTTTTCAGTTGACGCTTCAGTAGTACAACTATTGAACATGATTTATTCTGACTCATTTTAAGGATTAAAGTGTACTGGACTGAACTTGTGTAAGTGAACCCAGGTCTGGATCACTCCATACTGGACCCAGGACCGGGTTGAGAAACAGACCCAAGCTGGGTCGCTTTTAACTTACCATATTCTTCAAGTGAGTAAAGTGGCACTAAAACAACCCCTCTATGCAGTACAACATCACCTTGCTCCTTCTGCCTTTGGGCAGTTATGAACTTGCATTATGATTTCCATTAAAGCTCAGAGACTGTGTCCCACTGTGATGAAAGAGACTTGTGTATCGGTATCACCACTTCAAACGACTACCGCTTCCTCTCGTACGCCTCCATTAGCTGCTACTGCTCGACTAATAAAAAGATCAAATATTTGTGAAAAGGTGAAGAGAACCTGCTTGTCCACGCACCGATTGAAAATCACTGTTAATTTCAGGGGTCCAGGGGTAAAAAACCTTTTTTTCACCATCTAGCTAACGTCTATGTGTCAAAACTGACCATTTAGTGTGACGACAATGTTTTAAAATAGAAATATAGAGACAGTGTTTCAAATTCTTTGGGGGTGGTTAAAAAACAAATAAAGTTTGTGAGTGATTTTTGACCGAGACAATTTACTAACCACATGATTTGGTGAAATTGGAGGTAAATGCCACAGACCTCCCAGGATTTACATTTTCACTGCAGTGCAATGTTCCCAGATGGTTAGATGAGTGAATGCTATGTGTGGTCAGAGACCTCTCCCACCTCAGAAGGGCAGCGAAGCTGTGCAGTCCGTCAGGTACAGTAGACCCAAAAACTAACGAGAGTACCCTGTCGACATGCAAGCCCCCATGGATCCACCCAGGTAGCATTCTCGGCCGCTCGAAAATATGCTGCGGGAGATGTACTACTCTAGACCGGGGCTTGCAAAAGCCGGGACTCTGACAAAATCCCACAAATTGGTCAATTACCAAGGCACACACCAGCGCTGCCACAGACAAATTTTCTCTGAGCTCCGTCCGAGTGAAAACAGCAGTAACGTCAAATGGCATAAAAAGACCCCAGTTGTTTATCTACTGGAATGACTCATAGAGCAAACTGCAGGCCACATGTAACCTATGACATAATCTGATTAATTGGTTTATAATTACCTTTAACGGGGCAGCCAGACCAGTGGTTGTGAGGAAGAGTGATACGACTGGAGCGCTGTCGTATTTAGGTCTTTAAAAAATTAGGGCTACAATTCCATGGACCTGTAATGCTTCTGGTTCAGAAACAAAGTTGTCTGAGAAGGGAAACTTATGCAGACGCTAAGAATAAATGTGCGCTGTCTAAAGTTAATGAGATAGCTTTTGGACAAACGGCAAGTTTGAGTGTCTACCTCTTTCTCTTACCAAGTTTCCGAATTAATCGCCTTGAATAAAAATAGGGTATGAGCAGCCATTCAAGTCAAGTATATATCCATATGCGTCGATGATCTAAGCACCAGTTCTTATCTGGCTTTTCTCTCTGATTCACCAATCAAGGAATCGTATAGCAAATAGTAAAGCTGTAGCTGTCAATCATCTGCACTTCCAGCTTTTACTTTTCCAGCGTCAGTAGTGTCTCCAGCAGCTGTGTCGACCTGTGAGCTAGTCACACATGCTAGTCATCAGTGAGTTAGGCCGAGGTCAGGAGCTTCTTGAAGTCTTGGCATCCCAAGGGGCCACTTCATCTGCGCGGTGATCTCACCGACAGGCCCTGCTCGCCTTGTTATATTTTACTTATAGTGTCACCGGCAGCAATTATGCATACGCACACATGCTACCAGTTACCGACGCGTTGACTCGTGTGAGGGCCACAGCGATGCGCGAGATGCAAATCTGAAATGCGGGAGCATTAAATGGGGTGACGTGGTGTTTTGGATTAATGAGACGCGGTGCAGCTGGCCTGCAAATTCGTGCCGTCCGTCACTTTTTCACGTATGGATTTTCATCTTGGGGGTTTGTTAGTGACCTTCAGCCATTAGCTCAGCCACCACATGGCTGCAGGGTGACCCAGAAGAGAGGCAAGACGGAGGGAGCAGTTTGGGCTGGGTGGGGAAGGGGCTCTTGTCTTTTCACCAGTCTTGCGATAAGACACTGTGATTCCAGTATCAGGACTCAGAACCTCATGACCTAATGGGGGAGAGGAAGTGATTAATGAGGTCAGATAGTCCTCCTGCTAACGTTAGCCTACCCAGCAGCTAGGGAAAGCAGTCTAGCCCCCCTGGGCGACCTCTTTCAATTCTTTTTCCATATGTGCTCCTGCTGACCCTCTACCTAAAGTCCTGTCTCTGCTTCTGCCGAACCCCTCTGATGCTCAGTCAACAGCACATCGCAAGTAGAGTACTACTTCCTTTTATTTTGAGATGAATTTTTTTTTGTATTTGTGTCCATTGGCAACTGTGAGGTTGACTTGAGAAGTACTAATTTCAACCAGATGAGATTCTTATGCTTTAATTGCAGCACTATCTGGCAGAGTTGTTGCATAATTATTGTGAGAAAATCTAAACACGGTTTAAATAGCGTTTGTATTTGGAACAGCGTCTGAGAACTTTTTTTCAGCTAGAGCTAGAATAAAATGCCCTATAAACGTTTTCACATTTTGGTCGTTACAAAAATAAACTTCATTGTGTTTTAACTCACAATGGCAAACCCAAAGGTCAACCATAACCTCAGTCTGTTTTCCAACTTCTAACAGGTTCTCTTCCACAACAGTTCTGTATGCCACTCCTATCATCTTCCCCTCTAATCCAATTAGGTTATTTATCTATAGAAAGGTATGTTGTTCCTACCACCATGAATTAACGTTGAGAATTGTGTGTTCAGGTGATTTTTATTGTTGGTTTTGTATCAAACACAATAACTTGCATCCACGGCAAAAAATTTCAGTTTGGGTTTCATTTAATGAAAACACCCACCGAGTAAATTGCAGTGTCCCTCAAACGGCTTTTGGGAAACTGCAACAACAACAGCATTCTGTTTTCTAGACAGGTGAGATCAGGAGGCGGCTGGTTGAACTGAATTTCTTTCAGTGGTCTCAGATTAGGGATGGGTGAAATGTGGGGAAAAAAAATTATCTAAAGACTTTTGAGAGACACTGTGTGCCCTTCAGTGACATCCGGTTTCGATTGCTCCATTGTCATGCAAAACAGCTGGGGCTTGAGTTAAATATAATATCAGGCGTTAGCAAATGGTACATTAATTGACTAACAGTAAACACATGTATAATCTGTGTCAATCAAAAGAACAAAAAGACATGCTAAAGTTTTTCAGGGCAGGGCATCCTGTATTTTCTTTAGTAATAGTGACATTTAAAACGCTGCCTGCACCTGGCCTCAGCAGTGAAGATGAAGCATTTCAACATGTTAAATGTAATGACTCAGAGCTAAATTAGTTATGTCTGTCCTGGCTGGAAATTGATTGTGAATACACTTCACAGGCGTGCAATGCGCTGCCGTCTCTCCTTCTTTAGCGATTCCTTTCATCACCGCCTGGAGAAATGTCATGACTCGTAGAAGTCCACGTGGCACAGAGAATTGGGGGAAGAGGAGTACTGGAAGTAGGAGGGGGATGGGGAGTGGTAACTGGGGAGAAATGCAGCGGTCGGTTTAAGCTTTTTCCTATTATCCCAGTCTCTCCTCTGTCAAGTGCTGACACATGCACGTTGCCAGCCTTCGCTGTACCCAATTAAATATACACTCATCCAAGTTGTCTCTCCTTCCAGACTTTACACCATCGCCTGCCTGATCTAGTCACATCTCCCATGCCCCATAATGAACACACAAAGCAACATATGCAATCCTTTAATGTGTTTCGTTTCCATGGATGCCGATGCCACTCCATTAATAAGCAACCGAGACTCTATAGCCATTACAGTTTTTGTGGAAACGAGTGCTTTAGTGTTATGTCATCAAGGGCACCGTTTCAAGCAAAAGCCCATGTCTAGACTAGTGAAGGTCCAAATTCCCTATAAAAACAATGGCTTTGTTACCAGAAAAACCTGCCACGAGAAACATCTTCCAATTCTACAGAGGGTTTTTTTTTTTTATAAAGGCGATGATGCATTGATGATCACTGCTTCTCCTCTAACCACCCAATAGCGCTACGCTCCTGGGCCATGCATCATGAATGTACGGCTTGTCTGGTTATCACTTCAAACCGGCGAAAACGATGCACAGCTTTCTGTACTTTTTCCACATGTTATTAACTGGTAAGTAGTGGTAGCCCAACACTGCTGTAAGGGAAGGAGAACCACAGTTTGCGAGTGGCATAAAAAGCCCTTTGGGTTACAAATAATAGTCCTGACTAAGCTCTAACAGCACCACAGGGTAAACCCAAGCTTTTTCAATATCAAACAAGAAGCAGCAGTGGATTTAATGAGCAATTAGCTACTACAGTATAGTTTGCTGTAGATTGGGAGGGGTTTCTTTGAGACATTACATAGGCGCAAAGTACCGGATCCCAAGGTGAAACCACACATGCAAAAAAAAAAAAAAAACTCAGTATGTGCTTGATGATGTCTTTCATGTCACTATGGCGGAAGCCTATGGCAAATTTCATGTACATTAAAGCTGCAGAGAAAAACAAAGATGGCATTAAGTCATGCCCGTTATAGCTACATCCTGGAGAAATTACAGCACGTCTGTTTTTGCTTTAAGTTTAATGAAAGAGAGTGTGTATATGCATAGGCCAGTGATTATCCCCTATGAAAAAGTCATAAGGATGACTGCACTGCACACAGCACTCCACAGGTGTTGTTGCTTGCCGTTGCCAAGCATTAGACGGGTGTCACTTAGGCTCCACTGCTATACCACCAATTAGCCCAATTAGAATAGCCATATCAACAAGATCAAGTTCTCAGCAGACTTACTGAGAATTCGATCTCTTGTTTTCAAAATAATGTAATGGAATAACTTCATTTTGGAACTGTTTTTGACTGAAATATTTTCAGCTCACATGTGGTTTTGATCTGGGGGACGGCAGGCCAGGACATAGGCTAGAACAGTTATTAGCACTGTTACCTTGCAGCAAGATTGACTTAGGTTCAAATACTTCTTGGCTTTCTTGTGTAGAGATTGCAAGTCCTTCCTCTCCATGACTGGGTTCTCTCTGGGTATTCTGGAGACAAAGTTAGGTTAATCGCTCACTCTAAAGTTGTTCTCATATTCAAGTGGGTTGTATATCCTCTAGCTGTCCAGTGTGCACCCTAATTCTCACTCACTTGACTGCTGGTGATAGGCACCAGCTAGCAAACCTGTAAGCATTAAGTGGAAAAAGGAAATTATATGGGTGGCAAACTAAGGTTTTACTTTGGTACGGCTTTAAAAATGCCTCTAGCATGGCTGAAGAGAAAAAGTACAGCATCTGGAACATTCTGAGAGGAGCCAACGGAATATCTTAGGTTTCCTTATGGGGGCTGTGATGTGCTGCCATTTAGCAAAGTAAAGGAACTAGAGGTGTGGGGGCAAAAATGTCCACCCAACAAAAAGACAGGTGGTAAACAACCTGAAGAAGGGAAAGGCAGACGGACGACATAGTTTAAGTCTAAGGTAGATGACCAGCCACTGACCTAGTGAGGTGAGAGGCCCTGAGACAACACTTGCTTGAACAAAAAGAAAATGCAAACTCCACACAGAAGAGTCCAAGTTGGATTTCAATCGCAGGATCTTCTTCCTGCCTGGCAGCGGCAGCAGCGTGCAGACCGCTGTAGAAACAGTGTATCCTTTCAGGCTGCTATGGCTACATGTTTTTTCACCTGGTGTTGCTTTCCAACACACGTGTCACCATCACTCATAGCACATGTGTCTGATCATGCATGAGCTAAGAAAACAATAGAGCTCTGCTTGACTGGGACCCAACATGAGGGAGGCCTGCTGGTGTGGGTTTGGGAAATCACTGAAGGATGAGAAGTTCACTGGGAACGACATCCCCTGGTCCTCAGGAGGGAGGGAGTGGGAGGAAGGGAAAGAGGCACGGGTGTGTGGAGGGGAGAGGTGGCATCTGAGGGGCCTTGGGAGCCTGACTCCTGCACATCCCCACCTACCGTGCTCAGGCAACCTCAGGGCTACTTGGGTCCTAATCAGCAGGATACAGAACATCTCCAGGGGGCAGCCAAGGCAAGTTCCAGCTGCCTTGTGACTCCCTCTGCCCCTTGTCTCTCTCTTTCTCTCCCTACATCCTCCAGCCTTAAGTAGCACAAACACACACATGCACACAGACAGACACACACACACGTGCACACCCGCACACACACACACTTCCTTGATCTGCCTCCAACACCCATGCCCCTGTGTCATTATTGACTCATTCTCCTTGACTGCGCCTCACCCATCCAGCGCCTTCCACTCATTACCATGGGGCATTTGGGACCGCTGGATGCCCTTCCTTCAATGTTAAGACCATAATTTCTCTCGACACCTCAACATGGACAAAGAAAGGGTTAAAATAAACTATTGAAGTTAGATTTAAGAGAGATTCTGTATCTTGGACTGTGCAAAAAAAAACCCCAAAAAAACCCTGAAGGCACCAAAAAATGTTCTTCGAGATATCATAAATTTAGCACAAACGCATGATTGGCTCATCTTTATAGATATATCTTTCTGCTCACTGCCTCGCTTGGAGTGGTTTCCAAAGTTATAAAACCCTCAAGATACCCCTGCTGACTGCACAGGAAATAAATCACAGCCATAATAAATCCCCACTTTCCAAGAAGTCTGAAATATATGTGAAAAGGTGCGAGAGCGAAGAAGCATTGTGATGTGTGTATTACAGCTTTTACCTGGAGTCATCCCAAATTCACCTTTTAAATTTCAACCTTTTAAAGCATAGACTGAATTTATGAATTTTAGTAGGGCAACACAGAGTGTATTTTATTTATTTTTTACAGCCGTTTTAAAAGCTATGTTTTTTGCACTTTGTCCTGTTCTAACCACAAGCTGGAGTTTATTTGAATACACCCTTCTGGAGGAGCTGCAGAGATTAACTGCTCAGGTGGGAAATTCTGTCCACACGGCAAGTTTTTGTTGTATGCTCCTCAAATTTAGCATATATGGCAGATATTGGCAAGAAGAAAGCCACAGTCTAAGGTTTGAAGACCAATGAAGGGTTTTCAATGACACATCAAATTCTATTGGTGAAAATGTAACATTGCACATCATCTTGAACATAACATATTTAAAGGGAAGATGAATGGAGCAACACACAGGGAAGGAAGGATCTTGTACCCCATTAGAAACTGAGATTGAGGTTCACCCTAAACATACAGTCAGGTGTATTATGGGATGGTTTAGATCACAGGTGTCAAACTCCAGTCCTGGAGGGCCACTGCCTGGAACTTTTAGATGTGCCTCTTCTTAACCACACCTGAATAGAATAATTAGGTCATTAGCAAGGCTCTGGAGGTAATTAAGCCATTTCATTCCAGTGCTTTGTAGCTGTGGTACATCTAAAAGCTGCAGGACAGCGGCCCTCCAGGACTGGAGTTTGACACCCCTGGTTTAGATCAAGGCACACCCATGTGTGTTTATGGTCCAGTTAAAGTCCATACCGACTTTGCAAATCAGATCATACCTGCTAAAAGAGCTGCTGCTGTAATCGCAGCAAAATTGTTTTACAAAGAGTTGACTAGGACTTTCACACTAATCAATAAATCAATTAATTGCATGATAAATTAAAACAAGCTCAATAATTTCAGTTTGCATGACTTATTGTTTTTCCCTTCCTACCAAAACTGGATGATGAAACTTTTCAGTCTGGTGTTTTGGTCTCAAGCAGCCTCTTTTTTTGAAAGACCATTTTGCTTACAGAGACTTTATCATTTATTTTATCTGTTGTTTCTGTTACTTTGGTTATTTTGGATATTTAAAATGTCTTCCAACACCACTGCTAAATGTTCATTAGAATTTAAAGTTTATTGATCTTTGCAGTATTATGTCAATACCTCTACATGAAAATTGCCTCAAAACAATAATATTATCATTTATCACGATAACGTCTAGGACAATTTATCACTCAGAAAAAAATTTATTGTGACTCAGGGAGACTGAATCCAAATATAAAACAGTTTGCAGATTTAGACAAATCACCTAACCTTTCGATGGTTTGTCACATAAAGTCCCAATGAAATACTTCAAAGTTTGTGAAATGTGAATTTGCAGTTTGTATACAATTGTTGGGGTTAATTTATGGCTTTTTCCCCCCTACTCTGGTTTGTGAACAGTGAGCCAGACAGCAGAGTAAGCTAAATCAAAGCCTGTCACACCTGCTGCAGCTGTGTATAGCAAGCTTACTGTGGTCCGCTTCTCTCTGTGGCACAGGGCGGGCGCTGGGCTGAAAATGTTGATTTATGCATGTTGACGTATAAAGGTTTTTAATGAAGGGGAATAATGACCTGTATTTACAGAGAAAGCCTGCAGGTTGACAGGTCTGTTTATAACGCCGCTCTGGCCAACAGCTGTCAAGTGCATTTGACACCGAGTAGACCAGGATGTGCTGACAACATCTGTTTACAAAACAGCTCCAGGACAGTGCTAGCACAGTGCTAAGTGTTCAACACTGACAGACTGCACTAAATACATGTTTTTTCAGAGTTTAGTGTTCAAGAAATAGAGCATGCATCAAGCTATGTTTTGCTTGAAAGAGCTGTAAATAATACAATTAGGCTTTTTTTTCTCCTTTAAATTAAGAGATTGAAAGTCAAATTTACCCTCGGCTTTTGGGACGTGCACACAGCACTAAATTTCCACCTTGAGCAAACTGAGATGCGAGCCCAGCATGATGACAGTGCAACATAGAATGGAGTTCTGTGCTGGGCTGTTGGTGAGACTGACGTGTGCTCTTTAAGAGTTTGCCAAGTACAATAGTGAGAGGCGATGGTTCTCCTCTATACTAATTGAGTCAGCATGCACTGCAACTGGTCAAAGTGACCTTTTACTGGATTACAGCGCATTGACTCTGCGCTTGAGGGAGCATTAATAACACAGCAAACAGAAATGTAGAGAAATGTAAAGCCTACAGTGTGTACACATTGTTAAGTTACTAGAAAGGCCTCTACTAGACACGCTGTGATAAATGGAAACTAGACTGTATATGTCACGCTGGTGCAGAATGTTTAAAAGTGAGATTTGAGATTTGGTTAAAAAGTAAAAACAATCAATATAGCGAGTGTAGAGATTTATTTTGTCATTTGCATTTAGAATATAATCAAGCTAGCTGGTCCCAGAGGAAATAGCCACTGGTAGTACAAGAGACTGAAGCGCACATCTCTGTTCATAGAAACAACCAAGTAGTTTCTGCTGGGGGTACATCGATGGCAGTTTTCTGACTGATGCCAATTCTTCAAAAGCTTGGTGTACCAATTTGGATTTTGGCTGATACCAATTTTTTATTTATTTACTTATTTTTGTCTGGTATGTTGCTAAATATAGCAACAATGTGCATTGGTGCTATATTTAGCAAGTTGGCAACACTGGGGTGACTATTTTGAACAACGCACGTGCAGATGTGAACTGGTAGGTGAATCTATCAGTATACAAATACATAAATTTGTACTTGCTCAATGGTGCTCACTGGGACTTTCAACAGACATCCATGTTCCCCCAGATTTTTGTGGACACACTGATAACAGGTCATATCACAAGCATGCATGAAACAAAAACTGTAAGACTGTATACAAGTTATTTAAAAAGCAAAAAGATTGTGGTTTAAGGAAATGATACTGATTTTTACACTGCCTTACTCTTCAGTTAGTCTCACTGAAAATGAAATATCACTTCATTCTCTACAACTAGGTAACAGTTGTTTAAATGACCATTATTTAGAAATAACTACCCAATGTGACAATGAACATGGCTTAAAACTTCATAATGTTTGCATCAAACAGGAAGACATATTTAAGAATGGCTTTGTCTTCACATAGTAGAGGTCCAATTTAGTTGAAGCCAGTTATTCTTAAAGTTTGGGGCGCAACACTTGATCTATTATCAAGTCTATTACATAGATAGTGAAAAAATGAAAAAGGTATAGCCTTATCAGGTTAACTGATACAGGAACTGTTTGAGTAATGATAAAGGTGTTCCTGTTTGATGCAGTGTAAATGTTATGAACCTCAGATGAGGATAAAAAGAGATAAAAACAGAGTCAGAATGATGGATAGCTTCCATTAAAGTTACTACAAAAAAAATAAACACAGCTGATATTTATGAACTCTGTTCTTTTAACGTGAAGTGTTTGTACAGATACAATATTAGCTTCTGTTTTAAAAATTCTCTTCAAAATTAAGATTTATTAACTCATTTTTGGCCTGAAAAGTCTAGGCTCATCTCAGAAAAGCTGTTAGCTTGTGCCTCCAAGCTAATGGCTAATTAAGTGCTCAATTCCAGTCGTCAATATATGTGTATATCTGACAACTTTTGGATATACACCTGCTTAGATACAACTCAATGAAAATGCCAAGTTTCCTAATCAGCAGTCATTCAGTTCTGCATAAGTCTAGTAATGAGTCATGTATGTTTATTGAAGAAGGGCTCAATCTAAAAGTTACAGGATGGTAGCTTCCATAAAATCATATAAAATCCATATGATTTTATAATAAATCACGATGACAAAAAAGACTTTGCTTACAGAACTGTGACACAAATTCCTTTACAAACTCAGAACTATTTCCTTAAATTCACATAACTAACTTTTATCGATAATAAATATCACAATGGTAACATTTCAAAGACACTCGCACCTTCACTGCACTTTAGTTAGACGTACCTGAACCACAGGGTGTCCCCCAGACAGCGCCTTCACAGCTCCTCGGCTTCCCTCCGTCTCATAATGGGCCCTGTGGTGGGACTTCGGCTGCACCTCAATCTGCAAGTTGTATGGACCGGAGCAGGACTGCAGCTGCCAGTCAAGAGCCGGCAGTGAGGGGCTGCAAAGAACAGGACAAGTTGATTGGTCTAAACTGAAAGTAACATAAGATTAAAATCATTGCTTTTATTTAATTGAATCTGCAGACGTGAACTTCCAGGTGCTCCACTGTTCTCTCCATGTCAGAAAAACCTGGATCTAATAATTCCAAGCTTGCTTTAAATTAGCCACAAATTGGGCCACTTTGGAGTAATCCAACTGGCTTGATCTTCCTCCATTTCATCATGGTCCTAAATCTAACCAACAGCACTACTACACTGACATGCATAATTCTTTAGGCCAGGTTAATAATTAGTTGTGTCTTTTATGTATAAAAGCAAATGAAAAGCAAATGTGGCCCAGTTTGAGAGTTGTGTGTTTTACATTATTACATGACAGGTGGAAACAGCCGCGACGAGTTAAGAAAGTGACAGCGGGATGAAAGACATTTCTGAGGCACGCAAACAAAACCTGGTACAGACCGACGTTTAAGCTGCTCTGTTGTGGGATCGGGTAACACCGAGATTCAACGACACAACCCCCGTCGGTTCTGAAGAGAGTGGATCAAGACGCGCGGCCCTTCTTTGGCGCGCGCGATATCTCTTTCTCCGAGCCGCAGCTGGCATCCCTCAACGTCATTGTTCTCCAGACAGAGAGTCAGAGATTCCCATGTGAAAGACGCAGAGATATCTAAACCAAAACAAACATGTGCAAGACAATATTTCTCGGCTGACCGGATGCCTGTTAAACGCAAACCCTTGACCCGAGGGGCGGTTCGGCTGAAACCAATCTCTGGCATCTCTGTGGAACTTGCGGGCTGTTTGTTGACCCAAAACAAACTGATTTCCCCCCGCAAGGCTTTATCTGCCCAGACGGTGCATGACATCACGTTAGCTGCGGGGAGAAAAGATGGTCTAATGGTGCGACGGGCCAGTGCAGCGAGCCAGCTGATTAACTCCCAGACTGCTTCCCCTTCAGTCGAGCCTGTCACCGTTACTTCCTGTTCCTCACTATCTTAATCAAACACTTGATTTCCGACAGGAAAGTGTGCTATTGACTTGGAAAGACATGCCACAAAGGGGGGCTCACCTTGTGTGTTTGTTTGAACGTGTGTCTACGCATCATATTTGTGTGTGAGTTGTTATAGCAACGACTGCATACACAAGCTGAGCAGCTCCTCTGTGCGAAATATAATTTATGAAATAGCTCTGATCTTCAAAGGGAGCTTGTTTGGAAGTGAGGAGCGTGTATCTTTGATTCTTTGCCTTTTCATACGGCCTTTGAAGATTAAAAACTGAAACAATCTTGTCCTCTCAGGAAAATAAGCAGAACTTAATATAGATGCAAAAAGGCAACGCATGAGTCAGATTGAGGTGATGGATTGTGTATTCAGTAAAACAGTGAGCTAAAGGCTTAAAGGTAAAGATCAGAGGCCCGTTTAAGGTAGCAGAAGCATCTCTGCTTCTAGCGGCAGTTTTGGGGAAAGTTGGGTCTGAATGATTAATATAAGTTATCCACTGGAGGCACTTTATTTAGAAAGGAGGATTCAGCTTAACGTCTGTCATATATTATTTGTTTTACGGTAACCTTTGTAAATGTGACTCCCTGGTGCGACCCAGCTGCCTGTGACAAACTTTACAAATAGATGCTTCCACCATGAGCTGTGGGTGGTGTGTAGATGGGGTTCTAGTCTGTGTGGGATTACAGATAATGCAATAAATATTGTGTTGGATTAAGAGGGAGCTACAAATGTCCAAAGTGATGTCGGAGATTGTAGTTTGCATTTACGATCGGGACAATGAGACCTGATCATCCTGCTCACAAAAACAAGACAAGTTCAGAATCATCAACAACTATGAAATGCTCCTGCAGATTCAGATTTACCATCTTTAGTGGGAAATGCATAGGATTTAAATTAGCCCTGTGGTGCTCACAAATACTTTACATCTTATCTTCCACAGTGTCGACTTTTCTTTTATTCAATAGAACCTCAAATGCTGCCACATAAACTATTTCAATATGGCACCATATTGTCAGAATTTGTGTTGTAATCCAGGCTTATTTGTTCACTCTGTCAACAAACCAGTGGAATAGTGAAAAAACTTTTTTTTACTTAAAATCAACATCAACATTACTTAAAAGACACATCCAGGGCTTATATTGATAGTGTACAAGCCCTGGATACTACTACATTATATGACATGTATGTAGTCACATAATGACAGAAACGGAGACAGACTTCACTTTCACAAAATATATTGCAGCGTTTTAATGCCATGAAATCTTGTCCTACTAGGTCTTGTTACACCCTTAATCAGGACTAATTCATGCCATTTTGTTGCATCTTATTCAAAGCTCTCGTTAAACGAAAGTAAGCAGAAGACCCAACCCACGGTCCAACACACGACTGGGCAGGTATAGAAATATTAACAGATTTGTGAAAAGTCAGCACACAATAACAGGAGTGGCTTACCTGAGGTAAGGCTTGGGTTTAGACCAGGCGTATGGATGCTGTGGTACATCCAGAAACCCTCCACAGTAATTCTCCTTCTTGAGGCTAAGGCGGGAAGGGTACTCCTCATGTCGAAGCTCCCCTTCTGGACCCAGGTCCTCACCTCCGGGTTCCACCTTCAGACTCATGGATGGTGAGAGGTCCAGCATGGTCTTCCGTGTCTTGATTGGGATTCCTTCCGCCATGTCAGCCATTCCGTCTGTGGTGAGAGCATTAATAGCCGCTACAATGGCAAGGTTGGTGTACTGGTTGGTGTTGGTAAGCCAGTTCTCATCTGTGACGCTGACCCTCGGGGAACCATGTGAAGAAGGGGTGGGTGATTGGTTGGGGGAGCATGGTGTTTGCTGGTAAGAGGAGCCGCTGAAACTGTATTTTCTCTTGCCCATTCCACCGCTGTTTCCTCCGCCAACTCCACTGCAGGACGGGGAATTCGGCCGGGACCCACGTGGCTGCGCTGGCCATCCCTCCTCTGCCATTGCGCCTATTTGAGGGGAGTTGGAGGGCGAATGGTGAGGAGAGGCCGCAGGACCGATGGCATGTGGACAAGACAGAAGTGAGGATGACCCTCTGGGTGAAACACTGGGTGACTGCCAGGGAGAGTTCTGCGGGGAATTGTCGTAGTTGTAAAAACCGGATTCGTAGGACGAGGCCTCTGAGTTACAGCTGCGAGAGGATATGCTGCTCGCGGGGCTTAGACAGCTAGGGTCACGGTACCCATCCACATTCGGCAGCGTCAGTGTGACGATGGAGTTGACACCTCGTTTGATGATGTGATCTTCTCTGCCGCTGGTTTCTACTTCATCCTCCGGGTATTGGCTATAGGCAGTGATCTCTATACGAGGGCTTTCCAGAGCCGGAGCGCCGTTGGGTCTCAAGGCTTGAGGCAGGTAGTAACTTGACGCGGCATGGTTGTCATTTTGGACACTGTAGCCAGTTTGGTGGCAAGAGGAGACCGGGATGACAGGACTGGACTGCAAGGTGTGGTACTGCGTAGACAGGCATGGGTTGCCCATGCCAATTGGAAGACTGACATTTGGTGTGTAGTTGTATGCATCTGAAAAACATAAATCAGAATTATTATTTACAACTAATTCAATGAATTTTTTTTAATGAATTCAAGATGGTGTATCAATTCAGCATTTCCAAATTTAGATAGAGCAACAAGGGATGTTTTTAAAAAATCTGTAGAAGCTTTACTGCACATGATGCATAGTCACAATTTGCACAAATTCTCTGTTTGTTTGATCAGTGCATCCATGGCTCTATTCGGCACACCCTGCTGTCATATGTACTCTACAAGAATTCCTCCTACAGCTCTGATTGATGCTCCGTTTGATTGATTGCATCACTCACCGAGTGAATTAGGCCCTCCCCTGTGGACAGCTGACAGCACTCTCACATCGCTCCGAGCTTGTGATTAAGTCAAAGAGAGTTGGCTGTAGCGCTGTACACACAGATGCACAACGGTACACGCACAATACACACGAAACCGAGTTCATGAGAATATGGCAAGTGCAAGTCAACTACAAAGTCAGAGGAAGCACTTATATCCTAACGTACGTACCTGCACGGTAACACGTTGGCCTCTTTGACAAAACTCACATTTATTTTTGTATCTAACAGCTTTAGTGATGCTGAAGGTGGTGAGACATAACATCACTGAGTCTGAAACCTGTTAAAGGGCACTTAATGTGCTGTGCTATATTTGTCAGCCACAACATTATTGTGCATCACATGAACTGACAAAGCCGTCACATGCCACATAACATGTGGGAAGGGCATTTAAAATTAGTTTACGGACCTGCTTTTAGAAACATGCATCTCCAATAAAACGGTTGACATTAGTGATAGAAACAATGAACATTTAAATCAAAAGCCTAAACTTTGAGAAACAGTACACCCAAAAGTTTTCAGACAATGCGAATCCCCTAATAGCAATAAATTAGGAAAGGCTTTACTGCTCCTCACTACTCACCTCTGTCTGGTTCATTCTGGGCAGCTTGACTGTCCTCAAACAAATAGCTGAAGTCAAACTCTTGCTCTTCTTGCTGGGAACTCATCTCTGCCTCTGTCATTATCTACTCTTTCAACGTGAAAGCTGGTGTGACCCAGCTCAGTCCTCTCTGATGCCTCTCTCCCTCTTTTCTGGTCTGAACAGATGATGGTCTCCCGCCCGCTCCACCCGTCGTGATACTCCTCCTTGAGTCAGGCCTGGCTGCCTTTAGCTTGAGCTGCAGCTGATTGTTTTTTTCTGCTACTCCTCTAAACGTGTGTTTGATCTGTGCACTGCGCTGCAAGCGCACTTGACTTCTTCTAACACCCACTCAAAACACATTGAGGCTTTCACTTTTACACACGGCATGATGTTGAAACTAGGGTTTTCCGGGCTCACTGCTGCAGAAGAAAGAAAACTTTCAAAAAGCTCTGAATTTATTTTATTTTTTTAGGGTGCGGGGAGATGATTATAAGAATGGTCAAAGCCACGCTTGAAGACAAAACAGTGCCTCCACGTTTGCTTGTGGCGTGGTTTCAAAGTGCTCTCACTATCGCACAGATTATAGCGTGTTCTCTCTGTGCACAGCAATTATTCTCAATTACGCTATCGTGATCAAAACATTCTCTCACCACAACTAAACCAGTATGACTAAGGAATACTGGAGCTTATCCACAGGGATTGCGGTGGAGGCTGCGCTCAGACTGACAGGATCTCAGAATGAGCGATACGTGGTCCCTCACAGAAGTCATCAGCAGCCTCTGGAACTGAGAGCCCTGGGGCCACTTTTTGTGCGCACATGACTGGCAAAGAGTTTTGGCCAAACATCGGATGGGTCCGTGTGTGTGTGTGTGTGTGTGTGTGTGTGTGGACATCTGGGTTTATCTGCGATAGCTTAGTGGCTCATGGCGCATAGCTGAATCTCCGTGTGGTTACGCATAGCTCCTTGTCAAGTCGGCTACCCGACATCCCACAACGCGCAGATCACAGCTCTCCGTCTTAGTTGCAAACACAGACACACGCACATGCCTGTTACCAATTATGAGGCTTAGTGCTCAGGGACTGAAATGAATAATAGGCCTGCACCCGTCTGTACGAAACCTCAAAGATTTAATGAAATTCCCAACATCCACAAAAAGCCAGTGCCATCAGCACTGAAAATTGAGACTAAACAGACTATAAAGAGCTTCAGATCAAAAAAAGAAGATGATGAAGAAGAAGAAATCAAAGTTTGCTGCCTTGAATGTGAAACGGGATCTGATTTGTGTGCCTTCCAGCAGAAAAAGTACACCACAGAATATCGCCCATGCTCAAATGTTAGTGCATTTTATTTAACCATGACTACAGCTCTCAACTAAGAAGTAACATGAGACGGAAATTATATTACACTTACAATGTATATATTTTTTGTATTGACATTAGTGTAAAATCTTATTTTTTTTTAAAATGACTGAACTTATGATGACATACCAGCTGTGGAGGGATTGATGTATTGACGTGAAGTAATGAAAAATAATGTTTTACTGCAAAGCCATTTTTTAGTCTTGATTTTGACATAGTTTGAAGGTGGTTCTATAGTGTAGAAAGCTAAAAATATAGAATTTCAGTGAGAGGAAAGTAAACAATAAACATTTTATACATTAAGGGAGTTTCGCTTTACTTGCTTGCTTATTTAATACTTATTTACTACTTACTTACATGCTTCCAGAAACTATCATTTCTTAACCTGATTTAGTCCTTTTTCTGATCCACCACCTCCCGCACCCTGACTGAAAGGATGAAAAGCAGCTGCTTAGTTTGCTTGTGTCTTGGGCCGGCTATGTCTCTCCCCCTCTCAAGCTCATATTTTAAAAAGGCAAAGCACTACCTTAAACTTCTGCACAGAGGCCTATGGAGAATCAGAAGCTCCAATGACCCCCGGGATGAAGCTCTCCGTTTGTTCCCACCTCACCCCTACATTTAACATGACACTTTCATAGAAGTCAAGGTTTTTGAATCCATCCCATCATCCTTAAGGAGAGGTGCACCTGCAAAACACGGCTGGTAATGGTGTGCATGTAATGCATTTGAATGAGATTGTGTTATTCTTTGGCAGAATTCAGCCAAAAACAGTGTGTTGTGGAACTGACACAATGACATTTTAAAAGATGTTTTTTTTTTCAGTCAATAAAAGCTGGAGAAATCAGCGTTTTGTTTTAAGAGAATATTCTCAATGCATTTTATATTCAACTCAAACATTAGGGGGGAAAAACTTATGAAGCCAAATGTTACCTTCCTCTGCAGACTTCATTTCGGCGGCGGCGGTAGATTTGAGACGCGGGAGTCTCCGCTCCTGACCGGCTGCTGCTCCGAAGTTGAACTTGGCTTTGACGCTCTGGCTGGATGTATCCTGCATTCAACAAGCGACGCGCGACTTTTCGTCCGGCTGCGCTCAACGTGCACCAACGTCTTCGCCGACAATACTATTCAAGAGCGGCGACACTTCTTTACTTCACACGCCGTAAGGCATAACTCGCTTCGGAATCTTTAAAACTGACGAGTGAACTTTTCTTCCGAGCACGAGCGAGCGGAGTAAATCGTGTCCGAGAGGGGAAGGAAGAGAAGGAGGGGAGGAAGAGTGGCAGCGTTTGGACCGGGTGGAGGTGAAGTTTTGAATCGCTTCTGAGCGGTGAAGGTTCTTTGAGAAAGTCTCCACAGTTGGGTGACGCAGCTCGGTTTGTCAGAGCGGCCGGCTCCGGTGCTTTTAAAGCTGGAAAACACCCTCCGTCCGTGCGCCGCCCATTCCACGGGATGACGCGGCCGGCTTCTGCAACCTCCGGGAGCGGCGGATCCAGGGATCCCTCCGGGGGGAGGCGGGGGGAGGGAGGGAGGGGATGGTGTTTGTCCGCGCGCTCACGTGCGCGCGTGGGCGCTTGGGAGAGAGAGAGAGAGAGAGAGAGAGAGAGAGAGAGAGAGAGAGAGAGAGAAAGTTACACCGAGGTCTTCCATATCAACAAATGATCCGTCTACATTATTCTGTTGATAATATTGCCCCCCTCAGTGTAAAGTGAGCTTTCCATATGAGTAAACGGTCCCAAATACTTTTTTTTTTTTTTTTTTAAAGTTTGACGGTTTCTTTTCTTTTTTTCCTTCAAAATGCAAAAATAGGATTTTGGCATTTTTTTTAGTAGAAGTTCAAATCTCATTCTTTACCACATACCAGACTTACAAAGTATGGGATTTCACTTAGCTACTTTCACTGGTCTGGAAAAGTATGGAAAAGAAGGCAGAATATGAGAAAATATAGAAGGACATGTTTTGAAAATTTCCCTGTCTTTGCTTTTTGTCCTGCTCTGCATCCAACCTTCTTTTTAACAATTGATTATTACTAAATAATTTTTTGCATTCCCTTGCTACTTCTGTATTGCACAACATCTTATTTTTTTCCCTTTCTTTTCTCTCTTCATTTCATTGGTTTGTTGCTTAATCTTTTTTTCCTATTTTCCTTTGTTGCTTTCTTTGTCTGGTTTTTGCCGGTCTTGTATTTGAACTCAGATTTTATCCTGGAAAAGTGTGAACTTTGGACATGATCTGTACACTGCGCAAACAGAAAAAAAAACAACCTCCCCTCCCCCCTAAAAAAAAAACGTGAATTTTGTGGTAAAACTCTCAGCTGTTGTCAGAATTTCCCCGCAAAATTATGAGGAAAACATTTTTTGTCTTTTATTGGTTAGACAGCATTGTTGTTGTTGACTTTATAGTTAAGAAATGAAAACGTTTTAACAAAAGGAGGTTAGAAGTGGTTTTCCTAAAACAAACATAAAAACAACCTGTAAAATGAATGTACAAATGTAAAATGTACAAATGATCATTTTCACAGATTAGTTCCACATCAGATTAGCAGGTTGAAATTGTTTTCCAGTTTTACAGATTTTTCCGACAGCAATTTTACTGTTAGCAATCACTGTTAAATATACAGATATTTTTACAGTATATAAATATATAAGATGAATTTATTTATTTCACACATCGTAGTGGCGACAAACTTGTTCGCCCCGTGCTTTAAACCTCAACTGATGTAAATTATCTTTCTTCAAGAGATTTTCTTATGCTAGCAGTTTTGCTAAAATATGAATGGAAGCTAAATAGAATGCAGCAAGCCGTAAGTCTCCCCAGATGTTATTGTGTACACCTGTCTCAATGGTATCTTTCACACACAAAGCCACCCGTCTGTCCCATGAATCCCTCAGTCTTATCTCAGAAGCTGGCTTTTATGCCTTGTGCTGATAACAGCCTTGATGGTCTGGTTCTCTTGTTTGGCCTGTTTGAAGCTCATCTGGTTTTTCTTACAGAGAACTGAAATATTGACTCATTCTGCCACAGAAAACTTTTCCATCGTAATTCTATCTTGTTCTGCTCATGCCAAGAGAACACAGTGGAAGAGATAATATATTTCATTGTCCGGCTTCGTTTTGAACTTCTGGGTGTAGAGGTGAGGTGCAGCGTTAACTGACGATGAATCTATTCCCAAATACAAGTAATGCACAATGTGGATGTGGAAGGAAAAAAAGACTCAAAGCCAGGGCTGCCTGTGGTGTGATGGTAGAGCCTGTACTCCATGTAACCAAGGCCAATATTTCTCTACACAACCATGCAGGGTTTGACTCCAAACATATGCACCTCTGTTACATATCTTCTCCTTTCTTTTATGATTATTGTAAGAACATTATTTAAGCTCCACAGAATCTTCTTGAAACACACACAATCAAAGTTCTTTGAAATGTTACATTGGTAAATTTGAGACATTGAGTTCTGGCTTCTGCTAAGCTATAAGTCACCTTTAAAAGATGGTGAGTTATAGCTGTACGTCTCAGAAGCTGAGATGTTCAGCTGTTATTTACCTTGCTAAGTAACTAATATGTAACTTTAATGTTGCACCATCAATCTGGAACAAATTTCCAAAAAACTGCAACACAGCTGACACTGAGTTCCTTTAAATCAAGGCTAAAATTCTCACCTGTTTAGAGTTGCTTTCGACCCATTATCGCTGGAACGTTGCCCAAAATTTTTGATGTTTATTGACAATTTTGATGATGACAGTTGACAAAATATGTTTGTCACTGGTTTGACAACTGGTGACTGTATGATATGTAATGGGTTTTTTATGTTCTATTGATGTAAAGGACTTTGAACTGCCTTTGTGGTGAAATATGCTACACAAATAAACTTGTTTGAAACTTGATTGATTGGAGCTAAGTCAGGCTGCTCCATATATTTTTTGTGAACATAAATATTGTAACTTAGAGACGTCACATAGGTTCCACTGCTGCAAAACTTAGTACTACACCATTGTCAAAGCAATCACCCAATAATAATTCAGGTTAAACTATGCAGATGCTCTTTCTACACCAATGAAGATTCAGTCACATCTGTTTTCTTAATGCATGGAGTGGTTGCAACAGAAAAAGAACTGCACTTAGCTTCATATTATATTAGCAAGTAATGGTGTTTTCACACCTGATAGTCCGGTAGACTCAGTTCGATTGGGTTCAAAATTGCAACATTTGCTACATTTTTAACTGGTGCCGTTCTTGTTGCCACTGCACTGTGGCAAATGATCCAAGCTATATGAATAACCTGTACCTCTGCCCACCCACCTGTGGTGGCGCTGCACCAAGAAGTGTTGAAGGAAACAACAAAAAAATCTCAGGAGACATGAGCACAATTTCTTTCTTCACAAAATGTAAACAAAACCTGGAGTAGCACCAGATTTTAGCATCTGCAGAATTTCTCTTTTGTTTTTGATAAAGTCTATGTCCACTGACTTGCACGTTTGTTTTGACTGTATTTACCCAGAATGCCATGCACTATGGTCTACTTCCTGCTTTTGGAGAGGTCTCCGGTCAGCTTCCATCCTCATTTGCTTTTGAACCGCACCAGAGTTCACTTTAATTGACCAAAGACCTAGATTTTTATCTTTTCATCTGCAGCAGAGTTTGATTGCTCATTCACCCGCCCCACCCCCCCTAAATTTCTGTGGAGGTGATTGTCTGATTATCAAGTTGTGAAGAAAAACAAGATGGCGACACTCCCTTAAAAGTAACTTACTCAACAACTTACTCAATTCATCAACAACATGCCAGGGTGTGATGGTTCATAAATTGCTGTTCATTTCTCCAAGTTTTGACTTTGTACAAAGCGTCTGTAGCAAGAAGAGAAGCAACATCTAAAAATGAAAGGTACAGTGTTGGTGGCGGTTAGTTTAATAGCCCACCTTGCCAACTTCACCTGTCAACTGATCTGAAAAGTTGCTGCGAATCAGTAAGAACATCCAAAATACCTGAGCATTAAATAATAAAATGAACACTGTCAGCTTGCATTGACAAATTTCAAATAGGTACAGTTCAATGTCATTGTAATACTCCAAGCACATGTTTTTATGTATGAAAATTATTTTAAAAACCATAATGTCATCACATCATTTGTTCCTATCATCATAATTAATGATGGCTTTGACAAGCTACAGTGACATTTACTTTGAATGTCTTCCAGGTTCCTTGAAAAAAATTTAAAAAAATAAAAATGGAGTTGCTTGTGTCTGAAATGTTTCTGGCAAGCCCGAGGATGATCACACATAATCAGAAACAGATTGACTTCTGGGGGAAGGCAGGCGAGGCGAGGCAGAGCGGTGGGGCAACGCTGCCTGCACCAGAGGAAAGTAATGGGACGCGGTGTTTTCTTTGCCTACAGAAGCTCCTTGGCGTCAGCTGCGGCTTGGCCGACGAGCGTGTGTGAGCTCAAAGATAAAAAAGCAGGATCACGTAGTTTGGGAGATGAATTATCCTAAAACTTAGCGGTGGGAGAAAAGTAGCCGATGGGCACCAGCCAACCGGCGCAACTCGCTGAACAACTTTAAGCTTATCATGATGGATTCTGTAATGCTGAGGGAAGCAACAGTAGCTAACGTTGTGTCAACAGTTGCCGAGGCTTAGTTACAGGGACTGTAGCCACTGGGTATTAAGC
>CAEGAF010001696.1:0-31814 GCA_903067075.1 Micropoecilia bifurca
AACGCCCCTAAGACAATCATTGCGCACCTGTGCCACCAACACCTACACTTGTCATCCCGTTTTAAAGTTTTGTAGACTCGCACCTTGTCTCTGTAAAATCAACTTTAATATAAACCCATATCAGATCGAAGAGCCACGTTGGTATCGGAGCCACGGTGGTATCGGTTCAATAACCGATACGGTACCATTTCCGGTCGTTGTAGCGCTTTTGGGCAACTCACATCTATATCAGATGTCCAGGCTTGGCCCCAGTATTCTTAACGTCTGTGCGGAGCAACTTCCCCGTCAATCAGCGCCACAGTGGCAGTTCTGTTCCCCTTCCCGACAGAAACCATCGGTCTGAGGAACAGTGGACAAAGGGATGACGGATGGCTGAAGGTCTCTGACAGGGGAGTACGGCATGGAAGGTGTGCGCTGTAAAGGGTGACAATGAACACATTCAGGCAGACACAATACGGCGCCTGGGCCTGCAAAGCCGGCAGCATCAAGCCGGCACAACCCCATCTATAGCCGGCTGGGGTAATCAGCAAGTTCTGAACAACGCTCCTATTGACTGTGGCAAAATAAAGCAGAGGGAAACACAAAGCACAGATGTAAGAATAGAAGACGCATGTGGGTTAATACAAGAATCACTCGGGGAAGGGGTGAAGGAAGACACGACAATACGGGGCGTTCAGAAAGGGAAGGCAAACAAGGAGGCGGACGAGCATGGGGAAAAAAAAGGGACACAATTAGAGCAGGAGAGGATCATCTCCTCCTCCTGACTCATCCGCATCTCCCTGGCCGCGAGTCCCACCCGGCCGCCACGTGTTGCCGGCCTGCGTGGATTCATGCTCCGGCTCTGCCTGCCTTCTGATCAGAGGCCCCAACCATCCCGCTAGTTTCGAGTGCCGGGGCTCGACGCTGTGCTGAGCGTGTTTATTTTAGAACGTGTGACTCACACTTCCTGCGCTTCTCTTGCCAGTGAGGCAAATCTCTATGGAACAGCAGGACCTCCGCTCATTCTCAATTCTCCACTCTGCTTTTCTCTTTCTGTTTTCTCTCTCTCTCTCTCTCTCTCTCTCTCTCTCTCTCTCTCTCTCTCTCTCTCTCTCTCTCTCTCTCTCTCTCTCTCTCCCTCTCTCCCTCTCTCCCGGCTCGCCCGGCGTGGCAACGCAGAGCGGGTGGGCCCGGCCCGGGGATGGTGGTGGTGGGGGGGTGGGGGGGTGGGGGTCCTGTGTAATCGTCTGAACCGATCCCGCTCTGGAATTCATTTACAGATGCTGGAGCCTTTTTTTTTTTTTTTTTTTTTGCACGCATGATGAATGTTTTGTCACTTTTGAAGGGGGTTATAAGAGTTTTTGCTTTCGTTTCACTGCCACAAAGTAGGGACGGGTTTGCTGATAAGGAGGCGATGATGACTCGCCTTCCTCGTCGCGTGTTGCAGGGGAAAACCCCGCGTGAGAACCTGTTCGTAATCTCGTCTGTTGGCAGCAGCTGTGAAATGTGTGTGTAGACGATCCTGCCCCGTATGGGCGCTAATGGTAAATGATAATAGTACTGCAGTAATTTAGATATGAGGGGATTTTTTTTTTTATCTCAGACCCTCTGCATCACTCTCACACGAAGCTTCTTCTTGCTGAGACATCTTCCTCCTCCCCGCATATTTATACAGTAGAAACATTCATTCAGTGTCTTCCTCTCCCCGTCTTTCTCCATCACTCCTTTTTATTTTGCCTCTCTCTCCTCCTCTCTCAGCAACACACCCACTCAAGCAGTCATATCCGCTCGCACTCTCTGGCTCTCCCTGCTTGTCTCACAGTGCCTGTGAAGCGTCTCTGAGGGGGGAAGACCGGTCTGCTCTGTCAGGTAATCTAAACTCTCTGTCTCACTCTGCAGCCCTCATTCTATTTCTTTTTTTCTTCATATTTGCATAATCCATCTTGAAACTGCAACTGCTCATATTTTCCAAAAGAAAGAAAAAAATAACAACAAAAAAACGGGAGTAGAAATTTGTAGGTTCGTACAAAAGTTGATTGGAATAGTTCAGAGTTTCAGCAGTGATCTCAGTGCAGCTTTTCAAAAAGGGAGTCACCAGGTTACTGTTTCTTTTACTGGGCATGGGTGCAAATTTATAGCCTGCTATAATTTCAGGGAAAGTTCCAGAACTATGCATGTGTTATGTGATAGATTTGCGTGTTTTCCTGATGTTTTTAATCCCCGGAGCAAAGTTTTGCTTTAATATTGATTGAGAATACAACATTTGTGGCTGGGGAGTGGAACGGGAAAGATGTCAACCAAAAGATGTGTGCTGAGGTCTGTGTGTGGATCCAAGGTCACTGGACTGGAGAAAAATGGACTAACCAAGTCTGACTTTGAACTCCTTTATCTAGTGGAAAATAAAGCTTTTGGTCAACCTGAACTAGTCTTAAAAAAGATATCCAAAGACATTTAGTGTTTGGAAGATGGCACTTTCATTTCTATTACTTTGGGGGATTTTTTGCAACTTTTCTCAATTGTGTTTTAAGGCAACCGCATCCGCAAATAAGAGGACGGCGAACCTACCACTTTCAATTCTGTGTGTATGACAACAAAGTGGTGATGGAGAGCCTCTCGTGTTTTTTACCCACGCTCCACTCCTTCCTGAATGAGACCTGTTTACCTGCGACTGCACAGAGTTGTGTTATTATTCAGAGCGAGCCCGGCGACGGTCGAGAGGTGCCAGTCTTGTCGGAGCTCTGCGAAATCCCCCCTCTGCATCCTCTGGCCTCAAAGGCACAAGCACGGCGCAATCCCAGACTAGAGCCGAGCGCATGTGAGCGAGGGCTCTGGTATGTGGGTTTTGTCAGACACAGTGATAACCCTGGGTGGGTGCGAGTCTATGCGTTTGGGGTTTTCTGGCCTGGTTTTGTCTCTGTGGAACCGTTTGGGTTTCAGTGTCTGGTTTTGACCGAGAGCTCTGTGCAGAGTGGGTGTGATTTAACTTTCCGACTGCCTTTTCAGCTTGGGAATGCTGCAGAGCCACCTGTACAGTATTGAGCACTGAACTGCTTACTTGGCACTGTGGTTCTGTCATTGCTTGGAGGGAGAGGCCTAAGTCAGGGGTCACGCCAGCTTGCCGTCGCACACCGAGGCAAAGCGGTTCCCCACCTTACTTCCTGCTGCCAGTGTGGGTCTGTAGTCAGAGAGGATGCTGGGAGATAAATTTAGACCTCCAGCTCCCTCTCCATCTGCCCGTTGCTTCGGAGTAGGAATGGTTTCCATGGGAACTTGCAGCAGGCTACCGCCAGTAGGAGAGGAAGAGAAGCCGAGTGTGTTTGTGCAGCTTGTTTATTTTGCTTATTTATTTATTAAAAAAATAAATAAACAACACAAAAACGCTTTAGTTTCAAATTTATTGATCAAACCTTTAAATTAAATGTGCAACAATAGGGCCACCAGAAACACAGCTCTGGTTTCCTCTTGATTGGATATTTCAATCGATCAAATAATAAAAAATAAATCTATTTTTTCTATGTCCCCTAATCAATAAATTCATTAAAACTAAGAACACTAACCATTTCCCTGAATATAAACACTCCATTCAACTGCATGCATGTCTGATGCAATTTTTGCATGTTATAAAAATCAAGCAGGGTTTGGGGAAACAGGCTTTGATGGGTAAGTTGGATTACTCTTGTAAGTCTTCCATTTATTTTTGGATTTAAAACGAGCACATCTGTCAAAAAACCTGCAACAGACTTTCCCCTTCATGTGTTTTAGTATTTAGGGAAAAAAAATGCTGAGTAAGGAAGAAAGACAACAAAGGAAACCAGAAAGCAGTATAAATGTGGAAAATCTTGATCGGTTGATTTGTTCTCTTATTTTGAAGTAACTGCTCTTTAAACGCATTATTAAAACAATTTAATGTCGTGTACATAAAATTAAATAGGAAGAAATAATTTTAAGCAATACAGCTATGAGAGATGTGCCTCTCTGGCTTTTCCTGACCCTTTCCAGTTTTCTTTGAGGTCTGACCTGCTAATCTCAGTTTGAACCAACTCCAAGTTAAGTCTGAGTCACACAGCTTCAAAAAATCATTTTTAACAAATTTAATTGTAAAACTGCTGAAATGCTAATCTAGAGCCTGAGCAGAGCCTAAATGCTTTTTGGGATTTTACAGCTGGAGACACAAGGATAGGGTGTATCCAGTAAACATGATGGCGGGAGACAGCGTTTGACGTGCATGATGACACACGCGTAGAAGGGAGATGAAGTGTGAGCTCCTTCGTGTGTCAGGGGCTCCCTTGGGTGACTGCATCACAGCCCGTTTCTGCAGACGGAGCTTTGCGCATGCATGCTCACCCTGCACACGTTCCCCCCTTTTCGCTCCGTCCTCCCGTCTCTGCAGACGAGTCATTAGTCACATTTCGAGCGGAGACACCGGAAACTAGTTTGCACAACAAATCGCTTAATGAACTTGGACGCTGTAACTCCGAATTAACATGGAATAGATTTAAATCTGTGGAGCAGCTGGATTATTCTTCCCCCTCACACCTTGGCCTAAAAATAGACGCAGGAACGCCCTTTCCCCACCCGCACCAGCAACAGAAGACTTGTGTGTCACAGTCTAATCTCATTTTTAGCCATAAGCGAATCGTCGAAGGCGGCACGTTGTAGTGTTGTTGTGCGTTTAACAGGAACCATTGTTAGGATGTCTCCTCTGTGGAATGAGATCTGTGAGAAAGGAAACCCCCTGACTGAAATCAGGGTAAGTCACCTCAGGGCATCGGCTGATCAGGTTTACCGAGGTAGACTCGAGGACTTTCTATGCATTTCGTTCCGGTCGCACCTCTGCTCTACACTGTGTGTGCGCGCATATATGGGCGTGTGTGCTTTGTCTTAAAGTAGGCTGTCTCTGGCATTCCTTTCGCTCATCCTCCTGGCACGGCTCTGACTGTGCTTCCTCACTCCGACCTCGCAGTCTAGACTGCGATGAATAATGAAAGCAGTGCTCTTCCCAAACCGTCTTAAAAATCTTCTAATTGCCCTGTTTAAGGGCTGCGTCAACAGCCAGTCCTGAGATCATTAAACCTGACCCCTGATAACAACTATGTGAACCGAGACATTTGTTACAGAGGATGTCGAGAACGAGTGTGTGGTATTCTCTTTGTCTTCTCTCTTCTATTTATATCCGGACCATCATTTTTTTCTCTCATTTTCACCCACTTGGTTTCTCTACCAACACTTTTCCTTTTCTTTGTGTGAGGCCTAGACAATACTGGCAAGCTTTGCAAAAGATATACAACAATATATCAAATCATCATATGAAAAGACACATTTTGTTGTAGATTATTTGTGCTGCAGTGATTAGGGTAAACTATGTTAATGTGCTAAAATCAGTCTAGTCACAATCTCTATATTCTGTCAAACATTTGTCTGAAGGATGAATTTGTTCCAACCAATTGATTTGCAGTGGCTCGAAAGGAAGAGAGAGCATGGTGGAGGGCTGAAATGTTTGGTAGAATACAACTACAGGAAGAATGTTTTTTGGGGAAAATGCTATAGGCTTTAAAATCTACTTCGAATAGGTCTTATAAAGCCAATCTGTGTTGTTTACTGGGAGTGTGTTTCCTATAGTTTCTTCTATCACTTATAGAAAACAGGCAGATCTTTGTGGTGATGTCTGCTGTTCAGGAGAATAACTGCAGAGAGTGGATTTGCCTAAAGGGGCAGCATAAAAGGCACCACTGATTATGTTCATGCCAGAATTGGAAAACACACCCTTATGTTCTGTTAAACAGCCAAGCACCAGCCGCATCTGGCCAGTGACGGATGCTTTAGGCGCAGCTCTCCACAATTTTTTAAAAACATTTTCTATTTAGAAGCATCAATTCTCCTGAATCAACTATTCAGGACTGATGTCCAATAATCTGTTTCCCTCTCAAGATGCGTGACACTGCCCATTTCCCGGTTTGTTCATTTTGCTAATGTTTATCTGCTGTTTTTGCTAAGTTGTGGTGTATACTTAATAATCCCCTTTAGATTTATATTTTTTTATTTTACGTCAACTTCTTCCCGACGCAGTTCTCGTAGTCCAGCGGAATAACGTGTCCCTGCTGGTTCAAACATCCCAGGATAGAAACAGCTGCAGCAGCCATCAAACTGTGGAGGAGGGAAAAAAGAAAACAGAAGTGAAATTTAATGGTGTTTCGGTTTGTTGTGCTGCGTAATGGCCCAGTGTTGTTGCTGGAAATCCGCTGTAATGAAAGACTTCTCTGCTTTAAAGAAACACAAGCTGGACACATGATTGGCCCGCATCCGAAATGTGGGAAAACGTGGAGACTGAGGCAAGAATCTGTCAAGTTGTTGCCAAAAGGAAAGGTGATTCTTTTCCTTTTTTTCTTCACTGTCTCTAATGAAGGCTGACTGCGCTGTGTTTTTGTCATTATAAAAAGCTGTCATAACCGCACTGACACCGCCGGCACCGTAAGCCGCAGTCATCTCTTGGGTCTGATTATTTAGCCACCGTCTCATCACTTCCCACCTCTGTTTCTTTCCCTCCATCACCTGCTTCTCTCTAATATTTTCCAGAAAACCCGTGCAGATTTTTGTCTGCGTTTTCTCCGTCTGCCTGTTTCCCCCCGCTGCAGCGATATGCAGCTATGAGGAGGAACACACAGGGCGTCCTCCTTTTGCCGAGCGCTCATCTCCAGAGTGTGACAGGGTTAGGGAGTTGAAGACGGTGTCAATGTCATAGATAGTGAATGATACTCTGGATGAGCCCGTGCTGAGAGTCTGTCAGCAGTCAAGCATGGCTGCTGACTGAAAATGTTATGATTGGCTCTGTCCGTTCCCCCCAGTGTGCTTTTACTGGCTGCAGTTCAAGAATCCTGTGTCTTGAGTTGAGCCTGAGTACAGCCTTTGTAGCAATTTGGAGGTGGGGGGAAATATTACAGAACATAGATCTTGATAAAGAATAAGATTTCACTCCAGCCTTGTCTCAGAGTCTCTGTGATCAGCTATTCTTAGCTCCTCATAAACACAGCTTTCTAGTAGTGTCTAAGTGGGAAATATTACAATAGATCCGTCTTGATAAAAGGTTTTCCTGGGATCCTGACGTAGCCTGGTGGCAGTAAGCGTTGGGGAGGTGTGGGGGGGAGAGCTGACACTGAAACGCAGCAGTTTTAAGCCTGGAAAACAATCCACACCATTTACCTCCCTCTGCTTTGCTGCCAGATCAGATAAGCATAGGTGGAATTTGCAACATTTGTTTTGACTTCTTGCTCTCATACTGGGAGCCTTGGCTGCATGACTGCAAGTGCCCATGCTGTGGATGCTGCCTGGTGGACCTCAGGCTTCTCTGACCCCTGCAGAGTGGACTGCTCTTTGGTCAGATGTGATACCATGAACTTAAAGTACCTTCTGTAAGGAACAGTTCAAAATTAGATTGTTTTGTAATAAGGTTTTCTATAACTTCTTTGAAGATTCATAAATATTTATATGCTGTGTTGCCATGTACATTTGTCCAGATCACTATGATGTTTTGAAATACTACATTACATAAATATTGACTTGACTGGTTTAGGATTGCTTTTGCTCTATCTATCAAACTAAATAGGACTTCTTGATACTGTTTTACAAATGAAATTTTGAATAAATGACACTCATACATTGCTTTAGAAAAATAACTGTGTTGTACAGTCCAATTCTATAATTCCCCCGTATATCTGACTCAAATGGTTGAATTCCCTCCTCAGTATGTAATTCAACTCTGTGGAGATCTGGTAACTAAGCATTCATTTGATTCAGGTGTTTTGAGAAGGGATACATCTAAAAGTTGCAGGAGAGTAGCTCTTGAGGACTGGATGCGGACATCCCTGTTCTAGATCATGGTTTCTTCTCTTCAGCTCACTTCACAAGTTCTCCATAGGGCTTAAATTATAGAATTGACAGATGCACCAGGCTGTTATCTCTGTGATGAGGTTCCAATGTCATTTAGCACAAAAACAGGCTCATAAAATAGATTATCCACCATACTTAACAGAGAGTTAGAGTCCCAGACTTAATTCCCAGCAAGGGTCCTTCAATGGAGATGACATGTTCCCACTGTGAATTGACCCTGAGAAGGAATGATCAGCACTGTAGGTTCTAGTGTATCTCTCCATTGGTCAATAGGCTAGACACTTCTAACCTTGGCAACTGGGAAGCCATGTTAGAACTACAGATAAGATTGTTAAGAGGACTAAACTATTGATGTTAGTACATCTAAAAAATACACAGCATTAATATATATCCTCTTTTGTGACCAATTTCTTCTTTATTTTTTTATTTTCTTTAGATCCACCGAGAAGCTGAGCAGCTGTCACTCTCAACAATCAACAAAGAAGATGTGGGCATCACCCTAGGAAGACTACTAGAATGGCTGTGGCTGGAGAGAAGTCTAGCTGCTTTGCACAGAGAGAGCTTTCATGTTTACCTGCATCAATGCAGCTCCAGGGCACCTTTTAATGATGCCTCATTTGGAACTTTGGATTAACTCTCGGCCCACTCTGAAAAAAGTCCTCATTTTTGATTTACAGTTCAATCTCTCGATGTTCCATCGCCTCTGACCTTATTTTGCCATGCGATTAAACCAATGAGGCTCACGGAGCCCTTTGTTACGTGTCTGTGAGGTCTCCTCCCCACTCTATGGAGGCTGAGCCCAGCCGTCCGGCCAATGGGGAGCGCTCTGGAAGGCAAGAGTCGCAGCATGCAACAACTGAGTCTTCATTAGGGTCTTGTCCACCTCAGCAACCCCAGCAGCCTCCTAATCCTCGTCCTGTACATAGAGCTTTGGGGCGCTTGCAAAATCGTCAACCCAAACGTACCGACCTGCTTCGGTTACAGCAGCAGCAAGCAGCAGCATGGCAGCATTCAGAAACCCCTGGTACATCAGGAGCCAGTTTTTTCCCTGCAACTTCCTCCTCATCCTCATCCCTCACCACTATGTCCTCCACCCAGGGTGAGCATAGTCACGGGGGGGCATCTCACTCCAGTCATGAGGCTCTAGAAGTTGTCAGCTCACCCAAAAAGGGGGAGAAGAAACCTCAAAAGCCAGGGAAATATGTGTGTTCATATTGTGGTCGTCCATGTGCCAAGCCAAGTGTTCTCGAGAAACACATACGCTCCCACACAGGAGAAAGACCCTATCCTTGTGCTCCGTGTGGCTTTTCTTTCAAGACCAAGAGCAATTTGTACAAGCACCGCAAGTCCCACGCCCATCGCATTAAAGTAGGTCTGTCCTCCAGCCGAGATGAGCCCAGTTTGAGTGGACCAGAGGGTAGCAGTATTGGAGAAGACCCCGAAGAGCACACAGAGGGAGAAAGCACAGAATCCGAAGATGAGACTGGCCAGCGCAGAAAATCTTCTTCTAAAGAGATGCTTCGACAGCAGAGGAAAGGGGCTAAAGAACGGCTTGGAGGCTCTGAGGAGAGCCAAAGGCCTGAGGATTCTCAGGCAGTCAAGCAAAGACTGGCATTGAGACTTAGGAAACGAGGCCCCATGGCTTCACCAGATGACCCTCCCTCCTCCTCTCTCTCCACATCATCTTCATCGTTAGGCCCGGGTAGTAAGGGCAGCACAGAGTCTGGCTACTTTTCTGGATCAGGCAGTACCGACCTGTCCCAAGTCAGCCCGCCAAGTTCCAGTGCCAAAACCTATGCAGAAATTATATTAGGAAAGTATGGAAGACTTGGAGGACAGCAGCGCAGTCCCCACCAGCACCAGCTTCCTACTTCACATTCCTCATCATCAGGAAGCGAGGACAAAAGCATTCCCTTTGCTGTACCCAAAACACAAGTTATTGAACACATTACCAAGCTCATAACCATTAATGAAGCGGTAGTAGACACCAGTGAGATTGACAGCGTAAAGCCTAGACGCTCCTCCATCTCCAGGAAAAGTAGTATGGAGTCACCCAAATTTATTATCCCTAAAGATCCCTACACGTTTGACCCAAAAATAGAAGCTGCAGGTCCCAGCGGTTTGAGGCACCCCCAAAACGCTGAGGCAGATCCATTGAGTACACAGGAACTTTCAGCAGTGCCTCTTCTCAGAAGCCACTCATTGCCATCAACTACAAGCCAAGTAGAGCCCCTCACTTCTGGCACCATGTCTCCAAGAAGTTACCGCCTTAGCCAGTCATTTGATGAGCAGCAAGCAGTGGTTGCAGAGATGAGAGGTGCACAACGTATGCTCAGACGCCAGCCTGCCATAGAGGTACCCCTGGGAGCTGAGTCAGTGTTGGAGGAGAGCAGCCCTGCATCCTCAACTTCCTCAGCCAGAGGAGCTCATTCAGTCAAGCAACCACATCATCCGCAAAAGGGTCAAAGCATCTTCGAATGTAGATCTTGTGGTGTTGGCTTTCAGCACAGTGAGGACTACGAGGGTCACAGAAGAGTATGTCCAGGACCAAAACAAGAGGGCATTGATACATGTAGCCCATGCAGAGAGAATCGTCCCCCACTGATGCACTCCAAGTTCCGAGCACTGGCCATGGCTGTGAGGAAGAGGAGGAAAGAGGAGAGCCTCGAGGAGGATCCCCCCAGTCCTGGAACTGTACCCATATCAGGCAGCTCTGAAGGTCTCATTCCAGTGCCAAGCAGACCAGAGCACAGCCAGAGCCTCTCAGGTTTGTTTATGCATCCTTGTATTTGATTACTGGTAATTCTGTTCTCTAGAGGCAAAGTGCTGCATCTTTTAGATGTGACCTGCTTTAAACAGACTGAGTTTTGATGAACTGATCACTAGGAGGCTCCTGCAGAACTTGATAACAGAAGAAAAATTAATTTAAAAATTATGTAGTCTCTTATGCAAGTCTGTTGGCCAAATCTAAAAGATGCAGAGTACTAGCTGTCTAGAAGTGCATTGGTTTGTATTTGACCCATCTTTGACCCGTCAAATACAGGATCAACATTTTAATAATTACATGTACGTCTTTATTTCAAACTTTAAAAAAAAAAAAACAGAAAGAAAAGGTTCCATTACATGAGACAGTAGTGTAAAACACAGCTATTTTTTTCTATTTTAATAACCCTGGAGCCATTGAAGTTGATACTATCTTGTATGCTTTTTGCCTGGTTATTGCCTCTAGGTGTTACTTTACATAATGAGCCAAACCAACAGCAGCAACGGGACAGGAAGGGTGTTTCTGTCATCCAACACACCAGTTCTTTTGAAAAACAAGAAAGTATATCAATGGAAAGCCAGGAGCCAGACCTCAGAGAGAATCCGCAGCCACAACAACCTGAGCCAAAACCCTCTCCCTCCACATCCCGCCTCATCCGTCAGCCAAACATCCAAGTGCCGGAGATATTTGTTACTTTGGAGCTTGATTCCGACATGCCATCTGTTTCACCCCCAGTGAAAGCATCTTCATCCAAGGTATGCAAGACTTTCTTCCTTAGTCTAGTCTAATTACACATATCGGACTGCACTTTTTAAGACTTTTGTACATATTTGCTTACCCAGGAGACTTTGTTAATTTGTAGTTCTTTTGTAGGAACTCGAGAAAACAGAGGAGTTCCAGTGGCCCCAGCGGAGCCAGACTCTGGCTCAACTACCTGCAGAAAAGCTGCCACCAAAGAAGAAAAGACTCCGCTTAGCAGAAGCAGCTCAGTCTTCTGGGGAGTCCAGCTTTGAGTCTCCGTCTCTTCCTCGCAGCCCTAGTCAAGAAAGCAATGTCTCAAGCCTCTCTGCTTCTTTTGAGGACACGACACGTTCAGAGCCCATTGTCTGGGGTTCCGGCAGCCAAGGCTCCCAGATGCTGACGGTCCCATCTGCTTCTCACCAACACAACCAAAGCCACAAGGAGATGAGGCGTTCAGCCTCAGAGCAGGCCCCTCCTAGGCCCCAACAAACTGAACAGATCTCAGAGACAAGAAGTAAATCCTTTGATTATGGATCTCTTTCCTCTCAGCAGTCGACGTCCTCCTGGAAAGAGAGGAGAAAGTTTCTTCTCGTAAAACAGGCCACTTTAGGTGAAACAGAGCAGGAGATGGTGGGTAACATTAGTCACAGCCCAATGCCCGGTTCCTCTCACCACAACATGCCTTATGTCTACCCTGCTGAAGTCAGTCCCCGCTTCTGTCTGGACGCCACAGGGAAGCCCATGCAGTTAATGCATTCTCAAATGTCCTCATCCTCTCATGATGTGCTCCCTTTGCAACACAGAGGACAACACATTTTTCAAAGAGGTGCACTTTCACAATTACTCCCCATAACTACATCCAAAACTGAGGTTCTGCCCCCCCAAGTCATTCACAGAGGCTTCTTACATTCACACTCTGGATCTCCCATACAGACCCATTCAAGCCAGATCCACTTGCCAGAACGGTTGAGAATACCACTACATCATCTCCCACCCCTCGTTCCTCTCCCTAGTTCCTCAAGACTTAGAAGCAGTCAGCCTCCGTACTTTCCTTTTCCGCCAAGTCTTGGCACACACATTCCTCCTCTGTCCTCTACAGAGACCAGGCCTCCCATCTCCTCCATGTCATCAGCTCTGACCCATCACTCTCTTGTAACCATCTCATACCACCAACAACCAGTCATTACCACATGCCTGGCACAACTTACACCAGTGGTATCACTTGTAGTTCCAGTACGCCTCCAAACTCATAGACCTACCTTTGCCAGTGCCATGTATACCACACTCTCCCAGATTCTGGCCTCCACTTGCTCACAGGAATCAACTTCTTGCACGGCTATGATCGTCATGGCCCAAACAGAACGGGACAAGCTGCAAGGATCCTATCTGAAAGTTCCATCTCCATCCATCCAGAGCCTTCTCCCTCTGTCCTTCTTGAAAGAGCTGTCCTCAGTGTCTGAGGATGAGTATGGTTCTCTGGGACCTGGAGGAAGCAAACGCATGCTTTCACCTGCCGCTAGTCTAGAGCTCAGCACTGAGGCTAAGCGTCACCAGAAAAGAGTAAAAGAAGAGGAGGAGGAGCGACAGAAGAGTGTTGAAGAGGAAGAAGATGCAGAACCCAAGGTAGGCCAAGAAGAAAGCAAAAACACAGGGAGGACACTAGATGGCAGAGAGAAACGGCAACCAAATCGAACAGAAGGCACAAGTGTCAAATTAGAAGAGGTGCAGGAACAACTCCCCTGGAAATATAACAGAGAAGAAATGGAAAGCAAGGAGAAATCAACAGAGAAGACGATTCCAAAAAAGGAAGAGGTGCCAACTCCAGAAGTGGGGGCTGAGAAGCAAAGCCCCCCTTCGTACCCCAGCCTACACACTTCCACCTCAGTAAACTGGTGCTACCTGAAGTATGTCAAACCCAACCCGTCTGCTGAGAGAGACCCGCGTACCTCGGTTTATTCTACATGGAGTGTCAGCGCACACAACCCCAATTTGCCAGGCGTCAGCACTAAGGTGGCCCTGTCTCTGCTGTGCTCTAAACAGAAGCACAGCTCTGAGACGTACACCATGGCCACTGCTTCAGCACCAGCCAGAGGTGAACCAGTCCCTGAAAGCAGCACAGCTCCACATGTGTCAGAGGTAAACACAAACACACGCAATGCAACACTTTGAAAGCAGATTTATAACTCCTGACGTTTTTAACATTTAGTCATAGACAAAATCTTCAATGCGTTTCATTTGGACGTCATACGACAGACCAGTGACAGACATGATTTTCAAGGTTTTCTTTTTACAATTAAAATCTGAAAAATGACAAGTATTCCCTTTACTTTGGTGTCTCTTTATAAAATCCATCCAATGCAAACAATTGGCTTTGGATGCAACGTGTTTAGAAATTAAAAAGAAATCTAGTAAATACGTTTGTAAAATAATCTCTGCTGTTCTGCTGCGGCATTTGAAGTAAACAGCGATTCTAAGACCTTACTTAAGGAGTTGAACAGAAATGCACTCAAAGCAGCAACATTGTGCTATTATATTCTTCATCATAAATATGCACTATTTTGTGTTCTTATTCATAAAATTCCAATAAAATATATTGAAGTTTGTGGGTGTAGGTCAGAGTTTGAATAAAATAATAAAAGACCTCAAGCTCGACTTTAGACTAGCCTTCAGATTTGGCCCAAAGACTTGAGACTTTATTTGATCTCCTGGTGTGAGAGTTAAGAATTAGTGTCACTTTAATAAAGTCGTATAATAAAGATTGAAAGGAAGCCCGTCGCTGTTCATGCTGGCTGTAGTTTCATAATTATGACCACGTCAATGTTTCTCCAACTGGAAGCTGTATTAAATAACTGTAGGTAGTTTCAGAACAAAATAAACTTAACTTACCTCCAACGTTCTTTCCCTGTTAACAATAAACAACAATACAAAGGACATGTCTGGCTGCAAAAACCTAAATAAAAGGAAAGCAAAAATCAAACAGAAGATTCGATTTCTGATTTCTGTTTAACATGCTTTCAATTGCTTCCAGCACCATGAACCTTTCATTGTTTTATAATTTGTACAGGACATTTGAACATGTTTACTATTTTGAATTGAGAACAAAGGTTTTAAATGTGGATGTAGAAAATGTTCTTTTCCCCACTATTATTAAAAAATGATGCACTTCAAAGCGAGGTGAAGGAAACGCTCCAAACTGTTTAGTGGAATATATAATAAAAGTGTGGACAATAGGAATGAAAGAAATAGAAAGGGATAAACAGATGTTAACTTAGTCATTATAAATACATATTGTTATGAATGAGAATAAATTAACACGTAATTGTTAAAAAAAGACTTAAAATTAGTATTAAATATTCATGTAGACATTTAGGCCGAAGAACAATCGGTACATGTTTGAATCCTAACTTACAATAACACAGATTTAGAAATGTGCTAGATGTTATGGATTTCTTATTTCAGTCAATAAAAACAGAGACTGGAGACTTGACTTGGACAAGGCCCTTGGACACTTGAGACATGACATAGAAACAATGACTCTCTGCTGTGAGGAGACAAAAGAGAAAAGGTTTATACTTTTTTGCAATATACTGTATGATGTAAATATTGTGGTATTTATTTCCTGAGAACTAGAACGGTGTTATGCTCTTTAAAATTGACCTTGTAGTATTTGAAGTTATTTGACTTGAATGTAGGTACAAGACACCCCACCCAGCACCATGCCTGAGATGAAGGACGAGGAGACGCATGAGAAGGAGGATATCAAAGAGACGAGGGAAGAGGAGGGTCCTTCCACCTCCAAGCAAGGCCAAACTAGTTTGGTCCGAATCTTTGAAGGAGGGTAGGTGCAACCGTCTTCAGTATATATTTGGAAACATGGTCATTCATCATTACAAATGTTCCTCAAAGGCAAACCAAAAAAAAAACACAGATCATATTGAGCTGAGTTAAGCAAAAGGGAGGCACTGCAGCTTGTTTGTACCTGTAGTCAAGCTTTTTGCTCTATCTGTTGCCATGAATTTCTGCTTCTAAGATGTGTCCATTTGGAGTGAAAGCTGCGTGTCAGTGCATCTGCTTTGAGTGTGTGTATGTGTGGGAGTGTAGAGTGCATGATATTTTTATCCATGACAGTCAATACAAATAATATTCAGACAAAATTGAATGTAGGCCTAAACACTCGGTATTAACAGTTCACTCCAAAATCATTCATATCCCTGGCAGATTTAGTTTTAAAGTGCTATATTTTCTTTTCTTTTTTTTTTTTACCAACATCATTCTTCTTGCTGAAGATAATATTTACATTTTGGATCAGCCCTGCCTGATTTGAATCTGGTAGAGAATCTGTGGAGGGAACTAAAGATTAGGGTGGGATAAAGAGGCCTTCCTACCTCAAAGACTCACAGCTTTTAACCAAAGATTAATTATCAAAAATCCCTGTGACAACATGCAGAAAGCTGCTCGGCAATTACACATTAAAAGTTTTAATTGCTATAATAAATACTAAAAAAGGGCATATGTATTTTTTGCAATTTCTATTAAAATAAATAAAACCTTTTTGGTTCCATAGATTCCTGTCTCTCCTGTGTGAAACAATCTATTTGATTGATTGAAAAGTATGTAAATGTAAATATGCCAGTGGTATGATTTTGGTCTTAACTGTGCACATGAGTTGAAGTTGGGTTGAACTCAATTTTATGTAACTGGTTATGAATTGTACTTGTGAACTGATTGTGACACAAGCAAGCCTACTTTCCTCAGTACTCATCCCAAAGTCAGTTTTAATGTTAACATGTTTCTTTTATAACTCCCAGCTGTGTCCAGGTTTCAAACAACTCATCTAAACTTAGAGAAAAGTAAATTGTTGAAGATGTTGAAGGATAAAAATGTCTTGGAACCACTCAGGCTCATGCTTGCCATCACCAATAAACTGCTAAAACACAAATCTCAACGCCTGCAGTGAAGAGAGCGCAAACGCCTCTGCTCCAAAATCAATGCCTTCAATTTTGCAGCTGCCCTCATGGCAAAGCCAAATGCTCAGTGGGGGAAAAAAAGTTTTAAGGTCATGTGAGGCAAAGATTTGACTGTTTGGCCACAGTTTTCAAGGTGAAGCTGCAAGTCTAATAACGGCATCAACAAGCATGGTAGTGATGACATCATGCAGAGGTTCTGCTTTGCTGCCAGCCGTATAGCTGTGTCACGCAAAATTATTGTAATAATGAAAGACATACTTCTAAATTATTCAACTTTACTTCACATGAACGACTCTTTGATTGAAACTTGGTGCTCCATCCAGATGCACATCAAAACTGGCTTTGCAGTAGATAGAGAAGACCAGCGTTAACATTGAATGGGCGATGCTGGAATCTTTTTTTAAGTGTCATTTCTGATACTAGGGTTGGTCAAATATTCAGAAACAAGTTAAACACCACGTTGTTTTTTTGTTTTTTTATAATTCATTGAACTTGAATGGTGTATCTTTTTTCCAGTCTGGAAAATGAACGACTTTAAAATGCCATGAAGCCCAATGATGAGTGGATGTAAACCTATCAGCCTATCAGCCTCTGTGTCTTGCCATCGGTTGTTCTGCACCATCACTCCTTGGGTCCTTATTTCCTCGCCTGTGAATGTGTAATCATCTGCAGTGTGTGGCGTCCTGAGTCAGAAGAACACAAGAAGTGGGCTTCTAAGAATGAGTGTGCATACCGGTCCTTAGTTTGGTACTCAAAGTGCCTGTGTTTTAAAGCTGGATGTTTTCCTCCCTGATTTCATAGAGACACATTCATACTAGAGCAGAGGAAGAAGCATATAACACAGGAAGATGTGTAATCATGTCTACTCAAGTGGTAGACAGATGTAAATCATTCCTATATTGATTTATTTTCTGGCTTACATTGGTATGAAATTAGACATTAAAGAAACAATTCTGACTGGATTTTGAGGTGTGTGGACAGACAGTGAGGCTTCTGCTTTGTGTTCATGTGCAGAACAGATTGAGACTGAAGCAGGTGTCTGCTTAACAGGAGATAAGGCACTAATTCACACTCTTTATGATTTCCAGCCACACGTTACACACACTAGGGGAAGTGCATCTTCTGCCATAAAGACCCCACTGTTTTCCTCCCTCCTCCTGTTGTCTGTCCACATTGCACCCACTCTCTGCTCATGCTGCCTGTATCATGCATTTCCTGCTCCAAGTTGTCTCTATCGTGCGTATAGATACATGATATCCTTCTTCGCTTTCATGCAGTACATGCTGAAGCTAAAGCTATGAACACAGCAGAATGTTTTGGTTCCTTGCTCTGTTAGGACCAGTTATTTATTTCTGTCTAAAGTTGTTGACACTTTGAATTCCTCTCAGTGTGCAATGTGTGACAGCATAATTATTCATCTTCTAACCATCTTTTTTTTGTCACAGTGGCTTGTCAGATTTAGTCCTACACCTTCAGAGATGTCTGTCAGAAAGAAAAGCCCACGTAGTTTAAACCTTCTACTTAAAATATGTTTTTAGTGTTAGTAGCCATAGCTGCCAGGACAAAAGGCAAATGTAGGTTTGACCTGTTGTTTACTATTCATTATATAACAAGTAGAGTTAGAAAAAGCATTGACACCCCTTTAACTTTTCTGCATTTTAACATTTTCTTCTGAAATAATTGTCTCAAAAGTGTTCCTGCCCTTTCTCAGCTGGGTATGAACTTTGCCATTGGGTCTTATACTGCTGGAAGGTGGATATTTTGTTTTTGGGAATCAGTGTAAAAGAGGCAGAATACAAATAAATGCAATAATTCAGAGTTTGCCAACCCTTGTCTGTAAGGGAAACTACCCGTTTATTACGCATCTCTAATTTAACAGACATGATTAAGATGATTGCAGTTCAGCAAAAACTTGGTAATCAGCCAACAATTTAAAGCAGCTTTGCTGAAGCAGGAAAATATCTACAACTTGCAGGACAGTGTGTCTTTCTGACCTGGGCTGAAAAATGTTTTAGATTTTTCTTTTACTACAGAATTATGCGCTATGTGTTTGTCTATCTTATAAAATCAAATTATAATTCATAGGGATCTGCGGTTGTAACATTAAAAATTTTAAATAGTTCCAAGAAACGTGGATGTTTTGACTAAACGTACAATATTAATCAATGATGTAACTAAGATTTCTTAAATTCTTATAAATTAAAAGTTTGTGTATTCCTTAATATTTTTAACCGTTTATTAAGAAGTTTTAGCAGCAGCCAGCTCCTCAATGAATCCATCTTAATGCCGCCGCTGACACTGTGTCGCCGTTGCACAGCAGTTTGTTACGGTCCGCTCCGGCTAGTTCTGTTGAACAACAGGGAGTTTTGTAGATGTGGTAGGGATCCCGTAATTAAACACAGTTGGTGCCCACTGGGTGTTTACGACCCAGAATGAATTGTGCATCTCTTCTTATGCAGCGAGACGAGAGAAGGAGTTTTTCATAGACTACAATCTGTTCAGATATAAAAGATCTGCGGTCTGCTGTGTCCTCAAATAGTCTTTTGGTAAACATTGAGATTGTGCATAAACATTTTTTTATAGACTAGACCTAAATGTGTTGCTTGATTTTTATATGCAGTGTCTATTTTAGGTTGTTGGCTGAAACCAGGCTTCCCTTCCCTCTCTTTAGCTGCTGCTGTTGTTGGCAGGACAAGCCGATTTGGAGCAGAATAGCTGGTATTCTTTGCGATCCCGGAGTGTAGCAGAGGGTGAGACCAAGGGAGTTGGTGCTGCTGGGCATTTGGTGGGGCTTCCCCAACCCACCTCCATAAAGAAAGCCTTGTTTCTGTATTTCCAGTGTGTGTGTGTGTGTGTGTGGGTGTGGGTGTGTGTGTGCTGTGTGAATGTGAGCTACCACATCCGTCATTGTTGTTTTAGCTGATGTGATCGATTTTTAAACTTTTTTTCCATCAGGGTCATTCACAGTGATGACAGCATTAGAACTATCTCACTTGACTCCATGATTTAAAGTTTATGTTGTAATTTATTTGGGTTTTTAATATAAATAACATCACAGTGAAATAATCACAATATAGAGAACAACAGGCTTTTTGGGTTTTTTGGGTTTGTTTTTGAGAAACTTGCCACAATTTTGCAGACACAAGACTAAAACTGGCCCAAAGTGAGTTTTGAGCTTCGATTCATAAAATGTCCATCAACATAAGCATTTTATGCTGTTTTACTGGACATAATAACTTTCTGTCCCGTAAAGTTAATAATACAACATAAAAAATGTTGTAGAAATGTTGTATTATCTATTCATCATTCATATTTAGGCCATATATGGCCTAAGTTTAAAATCCCCCAAACTTTTAAAAAGCTTCTATTCTTACTGTCAGTCTGATTTTCATTCTTAACCTGGCATGCTATAACTTTAAGTGTCTGATATTGTCCTGTGTTGAGCATCCAGTAACCTGACACATCTGGGTCCCTGACTCATGGTTCTGAATGTGTTTGGCTAAGACATGTCCTCTCTGCCTGACATGAGATGGTCAATGAAACAGGGTTATTTAAGGATCCACGTTTGGTAATTTCTTATCATCTAGACTCCAAAAGATGATCCAGATTTGTATAGCCAACTGAGTCATTTAAAATTAGGCATTGATTGAAATCTAATACTAAAATAAAGTTGGAAAATCAATGCTATGAATGAGCTTGCCTTGCATTACGAGGCGTACATTAATGTTGTGATTGTGTCAAACTTGACTCGCTCACCAGTGATGTTCTTCACATCGACAGATATTTAGTCCCAACAGGAGCTTCTACAGTGCGACCTTAATGCGCCATTTCAACAAGGGGTTAACTCTACTGTTAGAGCAAAGCTGTCATTATGGTCTTATGATGGGTCACCTAAGGCCATGCATAGCTTTATCATGCGCACATAAACAATAGAAAAAACTCTCAACCTTTGTTTCTCACTGTCTGACATTAAATCAAGCTAAATCTTTCCTGTGTCGGCTCAGCTTGGAGCATCAAAACTGTTTCTGTTTGCTAAATACTTGAAAATTATTTTAATGTTCATTTTTAAGCAAAGAAAATCTTAAATAATGTAATAATGTAATTTGTAAGGCTTTGTTGTGGTTTAATTCACTTTTCAGTTAATCTGAGACCATGCTGTAGTTTAAAGGCAACTCCTTCAACACCTTGGTAACCTTGTGTTACCAAGGTAACTGAGGCATCAGACAATTATGGACCTCCACAAGTTTGGTTCACCCGTACAAATTACACAGAAAGAAAGTTCTCTAAAAAAATATCTGTCTCATTATTCTGGTTACAAATATAGATTATTTTTGTCATTCAAAGGAAAAGTTCAGTCTGATTTATTGTCTGAGAATCGTTTTATACAAAACTCTAGTTTAACGTCTGTTTGAATTTAGCAGTTCAGCCTGTAAAATATTTCATGTTGCAAGCTGACTTTCATGGTGCTTCCAGGTTAATTTCGTGAAGGCAAACATGAGGAAAAAGCTTGTTCCATTTAATGAACTTTGCTTTGAACATCATAAAATATAACGACTGGTGTTTCAGCTGCTCTCTTCACAGAGACCCCCGTCTGATCTGAGTGCAGCAGCCAGAGCGTTTCACAATACGTTTTCTCTACCAGAAAATATTTGGCTTCCTGTGAGCTTTGATCCCTGAAACTAAACCAGAATTGGTCAAAGAATCATAATTTTCTTCAAGAATAAGAATTTTCTTAATGTCGCTGTTTTGAGTTATTTTGCCAGCATTTTGCATGAGGAAACCAGGAAATTTGGAACCAATTCTCTTAATTTTTGTAACTTAAAACGTTTTCTTGAAAACAGTTTTCTTTCTTTCAGTTTTTTTTATCTGAGTCTTTTGTTTCTCCTCTGGTTACCCTAGCTACAGGTCCAATGAGGAGTACGTCTATGTGCGAGGTCGCGGTCGGGGAAAGTACATATGTGGAGAGTGTGGCATACGCTGCAAGAAGCCCAGCATGCTGAAAAAGCATATCAGAACGCACACCGATGTCCGCCCATACATCTGTAAACACTGCAACTTTGCCTTCAAAACCAAAGGTAAAGCTGAGACACGAATAACCAACGTGACTTGTGTGGCTTGGGTTTTCTTCATGACAGCGTATTTAGCCTGGCTGTTAAAAATATTTTCTCGCTCTCTTCCAGGAAACCTTACCAAACACATGAAGTCAAAGGCTCATGGGAAGAAATGCCAGGCAGTGGGAGTGTCTGAGACGTCTCTGGACGAGCCAGAGAGCGAGGAGACAGGTACTTCGGTGGGGACGGGGAGACGTCCTTCATGTTTCCGCTTCCACACCACAGAACCGCCTGTGCACAGCTACATGAACCCGTGCGAAGGATAGAAGCTGCTCGGCCCTGACAGCTTATGCAACAGCATGTTCTAGTCTCTGGCCCCTTGATGTTGCATAAGGGATGGGGAGAAGTGTGAGATAAATAAATGAAGAATAAAGAGCCAGTCCCATTCTTCCGGTGTGGCCGTTGCAGGAGTCTGTCCGCTACACCTCGTGTCGCCGGAGTGCGACTGAACAGAGCCGACTTGTTTCCACCTGGCTTCGAGTCGAGCGCCTCACTGTCTCCTCCCTGGCTTTGTCTTCTGCGCCTCCCTCTTGCTGAGGGTCCGGGCTGAGTGCGGCCAAGGACGTACCGACTCCTCCATTCACAAAGCTGCAGAAATAGGTTTTGAAAGGAGCTATTCAGTTGAATTCCAGCCTTTTTTTTATTCCTAGTCTATTTATAACAAGGGTTTGTTTGGTGGAAGGTGAACTGAGCCTTCATCGGCCGTTTATTTATTTCTTAAATTGAATTTAATTTTTTTTTATCCGAGGTTGTTCTGTAAAGGCTTTTTGAGTCGATGTCACGATTTTCTGAATAGACGTTTTAAAGTTTGTGTGAATGCGACAGGAAATGATTGAAAGTTTCTTGTGCTTCTCTCCATCTGCTCAAACATCAGGCAGTGACGAGCGCGTCCTCGGCTCAGAGGAGCAGGGGGAGCATCAGTTCTCCGACGTGGAGGAGTCTGACGATGAGGATGACAACGATGACGAGGAAGAGGAGGACGAGGACGAGGAGGAAGAGGGGTCTACGTCCCACGAAGACCCGCCGTCCTCCTGTTCATCGGACACTCATCCGTCGACGGGAGGGCGCTCCAGCTGCGCATGGCGCTCGCAGCAGGGCACCCCCGATCCGGAGCCCGCCCCGAGGGGAGTCTGGCCCAGCAGACGGGCGGCCTCTCCGGGCAGGAGGAGGGCGATGTTCTCGAGGCAAGGTTGGAAGGGCTCTCCAAGGGCCTTCTCCCCCAGCAGCGAGAGCTGCTCCCCCAGCCGCAGCCTCTCCCCCCGCCTGGAGCTGCCCTCGCCGATCCGCAGCCTTTCCCCGAGGACCGAGTTATCCTCGCCTGGCAGACGCATCTCGCCCTCCCCTGAGAGGAGGCCGTCTCCCGTCAGAGCACATTCTCCTCTTCGTCCCGTTTCACCCAGCTGCTACCTCCCGTCTCAAGTTCCAACCTCTCCATCACCATCACCACTGGGGGCGCTGCACAGGACCCCCGGATACCTGCCCTGGGAGAGCCCAGGCACGAAGGGAGGTCATGTTAAACCGGTAAGTACTTTTTATTTTTATTTACTCTACATACAGTACTGAACAAAAACTTTACATGTGTTGGTTTTGACTCTAAACAGCCAGATTTTCCTATTTGTATTCAAAGTGCTCTTGAAAATATGTTAAAAATAAGATTATTTTTTTAAGACTGCCTTTTCACTAATTCTCCACCAGGTTCTTTCATCTGACCAGGAACATATGGCATATTGTGTGCTGTCTTCCAAAATAAATGAAAGATTGAGTCTTTGTAGGTAGCAAAATGTTTGAAGAGCCTGTTCAGTAGTTGGTATTTTATTTTATGTGATAAACCAATATAAAGTAGCACATACTTGACAAAGGTAAGGAATCAAGCAGCCAAGAGAGCAAGGGTAGCTGTGGAGGAGCTACAGTGATTCACAACCCAGCTAAATTTGACCTTTAGGTAAAAGTGAAACACCAGGACAGGATACAACTAACAACTAAAGAAAGAAAAAAACTTTATGTATTACTTGAAACTTTGCCTCAACAAATATCTGGGGAACATTGTGCTCTGGTCAACTGAGACCAAAATTAGACTTTTTGACCACCTTGATAAAATAACGTGGAAGTAAACTAAACTACAACACCCGCATCCACCACATCCTGTAAGTGAAGAGTGGAGGTTAGTCATACTAAACATAGAAAAAGGTGTTCTGGTCAGAAAAGGCCCAACATTTAATTTACTGATGAGTAAGAGAGTGTGGTGTAAAACACTACTCATCATCCCGAATATGCCATATCCACAGTGAAGCATGGCGGTGGCAGAATCATGGTGTGGGGTGCCTATTCATTTTCAGCTGGTACAGTGAATCTGCTCAGTTTGGACCAGGAGATGGATGGAGTTAAAATAAGGGAGATCCTGGAAAAGGAACCTGTTAGAATCTGTCAAAGAGTTGAGATTTCCAGCAGGATGACAACCCCAAGCATGCAGCCAGAGCTGCAGTCGACTGGTTCAGATAAAACCATGTTCAAGAATCAGAAGGACCCAGCAAATATCCAGAGCTAGTTCAAATTGAAAATCTGTCTCAAGGTTAAAACTTTGTTTGTCACAGATATTAGATTGAGCTTGCTGTAAAATGTGCTTCTAAAAAGAGTTACGCCACATTATCAGTGATAGAGCTTTGAAAATCGATGTACTTTTTTCTATCTAATGCTTTTGTGTGGGTACGTCATGAAAATTTAAAGAAAATACACTGACATTTGTGGTTGTAGCAATAGAAAATGTTGAAAAGTTTATGAATTGTAGTTATTTTTTAAGATCTTCTGACACAGGACGGATTAATGCCACGAGTTTAATAGCCCCTTTTTTTGCTGATTCATAGGTCTGAATTAAAAGGGATCACAAACAGAACACATCATTTTAAAATAATCTGACATTTAGACTTATATTTATTCAGGGGAATAATCAATCTTGATTCTTTTCTTTTTCACTCTTTGCAGCCCTTTGTGTTCTGTCAGATGGTTGGTGTTCAAAATTAAAGTGTTTGCTCCCCCTGCAGGAGAAAAGTGGCACTACAGGAGAAAGGCCAACATTGTCAGAAGCGAGTTTGTTCCTGCCGGCTTTCCGTCTCTCCACCTGCGAGGCTTATCCCGGCCTCCAAGCAACAGACAACATCTTCAGCCATCTGCCCATGCACTCCCAGCAAGCAAAGGTCCCCTGCCTGATGATACCCATCGGTGGGATCCAAATGGTACAGGCCAGATCGAGGTCCCACCCGACTACTCCCTCATCTCCAACGTCCCCCCCGCTGGAGGGGCCATCGCTGTCTCGATTTGAATCATACTGGGGCGGGACCCCCAGGACTCAAGGGCTAAGGACTCCTGGAGACGCCGGGTGGGAGCACCAGGCAGCAGGAGCCAGCCACCACGCTCTTAGCACAGAACTTACTTTTTCCAAGCTCAAGTTGGAGACCACAGACTCGAAGCAATATGGCAGCTCACACAGCTCCGTCCGCCCCCACGGTTCTGCCACAGAGACCAGGGAAGGTGGCGTTAGAGACAGTCAAACTGGAGCGCCTAGCCTCGGAACAGCAGCCCCAGTAGCTTATTGTGCCATAGGAATCACACCAGAGCGGGACGATCCAGCGGTGGAGGGAGATGGTGAAGAAGACTCGGCCACAACAGAACAGAGCACTTAGCAGTGTCCACACCTTGATGCACCTCGCATCCAATTTTGGTTTATTGGTTGCTACACTAGTCTTGTTTTTCTATTATTATTATTATTATTATTATTGCTTTGTTTTGTTTTATACAGATTTCAATACTATTGTTAACTTAAATGTTTGGTCTTTGGCAATATTCAGGTTTGTTATAAAAATGCACTTTTTCTGTGTGAAAATATTGTTCCTGTAAATCTATAAATATATACAAATATATATATATATATCTCCTGTATCTAATTAGATACTGCTAATCTCAATGTCTATTTGAAAATGCTTAAAAAAAATAAAAATAAATAATTATGAATAATATATTTGTAAATGACCAAAATATTTCATTATTATTATTTAAAAAAGAAAGACAATTTCCTTTTAGGTTGTCCAGTATTACTCAAATTGTAGTTTCTTGTGCCTTTTCTGTCCATTTTTGTGTCATTTTAAATGTAAACGTACACAAAGAGAAGGCTGTGAATTGAGTTTTATTATTTTTTATGTTGTTATAGAGGGTTAATATTTGGTGTTTTTTGTTCTGAGGGCCATTGCTTTATCGCCAAGGTAACTAGTCAAATCATGGGAGAACCTAAGGAGCGGCTGACACGTGTCAAAAGAAATGCACTGACGTTTTATTTTTATTACTGAATGCTTCAGATTATGTGTCTGTACAAGGGAGAATTCTCCTTATTTATTTTTATCTGATGACATTGATCCTTATTATTTTTATTTTTGTTATTAGGGGTGGGAAGAAAAAACTTTTTTGTTACATCTATTTGACTTCTTCATCATGTTCTTACAACTTGAACTGGTGGTAAAGATGAGATATGAATGAATTTGGCTGGTACCAGAGGATCAAGTGCCCTGCAGATTTCACAGCAAAATTTGTAGTTGCTAAAAAAAACTAATAATATTAACAACAATAATAAAACAAAACAAAATGCACTGGGCTTCAATGAGATTGTGCCTTTTTTTATTTCTCACAGTCAATTTTGAGACACAAGTGTTTAAATACAGAAAGAAGATTGGACAGAATATTTCAAACATCTCTGATCATTTTTGCTGCAAACTTCACTTTAAAAGTTGTAAACAAAAACACAATAAAGGATCAGACAATCTGTGGACAATGTAGTAATTTGTTTCACTAAATTGATTGTGGTTTATTAGACGGTTAGAATTATTAATCCACGGGGATTTTAAGAACAGAATATGTAGTATAGAGTGCTGTGGAAAAAAGATTTACCACTTTGCATGTTTCTTTGCCAAACCCAAATGTTTCGGTTTGTACAGTAAAATCAGATTCTATGATCAGGCAAAAGGTAACTCGAGTAAATGTAAAAAAAAAAAGCAGTTTTCAAATGATGATTCAATAAAATAAGAGAAAAAAAGGCTACTCACACCAACCTGGTCATGTGTGGAAAACACGTTTATCTCCTGGTTTAACTGCAAATTCCTTTGATCTAACATTTGAGTCGTCGTTGTGACATTGTGTCATCAAGTTCCTTCGGCAGATCGACCCGTCCTGGGAAGATTCAACGTACTTCATGTTCTCTCCTTTTGTTAAAAAGGGTTGTATTGTTGTACACTCCCATAGCGTCTATCCTAACTGATCGATGTAAGGGATGTCAGAATCTAATCTTCAAGTTTTTTTGCTTATTCAGGTCTTTGGGGGAAATTAAACCACAAAAAGTAGGATTAATTAGTTAATTTTACAGAGGGTCATATTTGTTTTTTTAAACAAGCAGGTTTCTTCATTTGTTATGACTCGTGTTATCCTTTGCAAGTTAAAATTAGTCTATCTGAAATATGTAAGTGTGACAACAGAAAGTGGAATTTGACACTATAAACTTCCTGCCATCAGCTGATTGGTCCGTACTCAAAGAACCTTCTTCTGATTAGCTACTTCACATAATATGTGAAGTCCCGTTCATTTAATGTGGTTAATTGGGCATAGGACAGAGATCCGCAACCTTTTTGATAAAAATAATATTTTTTGCTTATTAATTAAATCTGGAAAATAAAGTCCAGGAGATGCAGAAACTACCTTCACCCTAAAACCTTTTTAGAAGGAAACAGAACTCCGGGTGTCCTTATTGTTTACAATTTGTGGACCCCCACCTCTGCTAATAATACTTTTTTTTTGGGACAAATTATGTACTCACATTTCTCTTTCTTCTATTTTGAGAGTTTTAAAAAATTATCTACAGTAATGATAGAGATATTCTAATCAATAAATTAAAGCAATATTTTTTTTATTTCAGTTTTAAGGTTTTTCTGGGGGGAAAAAACTGCAAATAACATGGTTTTTGTTTTCTATTTGCAGATTTACAGACTGATGTAAAACATGAGGATCAGCCTGAAAACTCTAACCTGAGATCTATCTCTTGTGCCTCACATATGCAAGCAGGCATTATTACAGACTCACCTGAGCCACATTGTGCTCCAATTAATTTCAGTTCTGAGATAAACAGGTAACACATTCATTACCAAAAACCAACTTATCAAAACAGAGCCCACACCAGGTTAAATAACCTGTTATAAAATGCAGAGTTTCTGGGCCAAGTGGGTCAGCTGCCAGATCCCTCTGTAAATAAGTTCCAACAAAGTTCGGGTTTTTATTGTGGATACACATTCACAGGGTCTGCTTGAGAAACACCAGCACTGCCACGCCTAAAATATCGCTCGTCATGCTGGGTCATCCAAATTCAAGTGTGCACATTGTGTTTAGCCTTACGAACATGAAGCCCGGGAGTTTGAGCAAGTCACTTAACTATTAACTTTTCACACAAAACCATCAGCAGCAGTGCTTCTGATTCGCCTACGTCACGAGGAACGGCGTTTAGCAGCGCAGTAGGGCAGAGGTAGAGGTTATGAAAAGCTTGCATAGGCACCTTATTTAAGTTTATTGATGAAAGGTCAAAAGATGATCTGATGACTGATCAGGTCATCCAAACAAAAGTACAGTGCAAAGATCACACAGGGTGAGTTAATGAGAGGTTGATGATATTTAAGAATTCCCCTTATAAATGATCAATAAATAGTTGCGGAATCATTATTAATAACAATTTAAAGGATATAAAAGTCACGTACAATGAATTATAGTGAATTACTTCAGTAGTAAGAGATAAGTTAAAAGGGTAAGTCAAATTGTAGCGGAATAAGAAAACTCACTGACAGATGTTTTACAACTGTTTATTACTGGTTTATTAAGCAGCTTAGTTAACAACAACTCAATATTTAAACCCTTTTACTGATGCTTTTCAGTGTGACTTGGATTAAGAGTGCCATGGTAACATTTACAATTTTGCTGATCAAAACCAGTACCAATGTACATTTATATTATCTAAGTCGTAATTTTTTATTGCTTATTCTGACACCATAAAGCAATCTATGGCTTTCTTTAGACAACGAATGAGTGGAAATGTTTTACATTCTAGAAGCAAAAAAAATAGACGTTGCTTTTTGATTCACAATAAAGCACAAGTATGTGTTAGCATGTGTTTTTTTATAATTAATTTAAAAAATACCAAACAAACATTTTAGCATTTGATAAACAAAAATGAGGTTTATGTTTTGTTTTTGTTTTTTTTTTAATAAAAATTTAGGATTACATAGCTGGGTTTTAACAAGCAACTAGTCATGTAATTGTCATTTCATGTCCAGTAAGAAATATGTACCAAAAACTAAATTGTTTCCACTTAGCTACAGAAGTTTGATAAAGTAATATCTTCCATTTCACATGACAGATCAAATAGCAGCATCTATTGATGCTCTCATTCTCTCAATCTTCGATCAGCCATGTCTCTCCATCAGTGTATGCTCAGATTCTCTATGGTAACCAACTGCTTCACTGGTCACTTAGTATTTGCAGCTTTTTCCTCTGAATTGTTTCTGCATTTCAATGTGTAAAATGCTGCTAGCATGCTCCTCTTCTGTGACTGATTATTTTGGCCGTGTTTTTCTTTTTGGCATCGTCTCTCTCCTGCACATTGCCATTGGAAGAGCTACTGGTGCCATTAACTACATCATTTCTACAGATTATACTTGTGGTTATCCTTTGAACTGTTTCTCTCCTGAGTCACTAATGCGGATACGTCTCTCATTAGCTCTGCTAAAAGGTTTCATTAGACATTTTATCTCTTAGGGCTGCACAGTGGTGCAGTTGATAAAGCTGTTGCCTTGCAGCAAGAAGGTTCTGGGTTCGATTCCTGGTCTTTCTGCATGGAGTTTGCATGTTCTCCCTCTGCATGCGTGGGTTTTCTCCAGGTACTCCGGTTTCCTCCCACAGTCCAAAAGCATGACTGTCAGGTTAATTGGCCTCTCCAAATTGCCCCTAGGTGTGAGTGTGTGTGTGCATGGTTGTTTGTCCTGTGTGTCTCTGTGTTGCTCTGCAACAGACTGGTGACCTGTCCAGGGTGAACCCTGCCTCTCGCCCGGAACGTCAGCTGGAGATAGGCACCAGCACCTCCCAAACCCACTAAGGGACAAGGGTGTAAAGAAAATGGATGGATGGATGGATTTTGTCTCTTCCATACAGAAAACAAATTCACTCTGCTTCGGGTTACAAGTTCAACTCTTCACCTATTCTCCTCAGGAAAACCCATGTACTTATCTTCTGGGAAAAGAGAATTATTGTGGATGTATCTGCACGTCACATCTGTACATTTATTCCCTGTGTTTCCATGTGTGAGGGCTGGTATTTGCCTATCAGCATGAACATGACATGGCTGAAATGTCTCAGCAGGTCATGTGTGGGAGACGACCAGGATCCATGATCCCTGCAGGGATTAGTCGTCTTGTTTGTCACCGTCTACTGTGGACGGAGGGACTGGTTTAGGTAAATGTAGTTAAATCACCTGTTAAATTGACTTTTGGACTTCCCTAATTGACAGACTTTACCTCTTCTTCATTTTTTCTGTTTCAAATTGATGAGCAAATTGTTGCCTATGAAGTCAGAATATTTAGACATATTCATCTTTTTAGAGTATTAAGCAGGTCACTGTGATATGCTTGGAATAGACTGATCAATAACATCTTTAAGAGTAAGTCACATTATCTCAAGAGGTAAAATATAATTTTATTATACAAAATACCCAATAACGCAATCATGAAAACACTGACATTAACAACATCTGACATTTTGCTGTCAATTTATTCCAATAAAAAATATCTTATTTTAATGAAAAGGAAAAGGAAGAAATAAACATTTAGTCAGGATTACTGACTTGCTTAAAGTTGCATCATTAGATCTCATTCCTGGAGGGATCTTTATGCAACGCTGCTTACAGATTTCTTCTTGTTTTACTTTTGTTGCTATGTCTCAAATCATCAAATAGTCTTTTTTTGTATCAGTGAAGGACCTTTGTAGGTAACGTTTTTAATTATTTGATTCATTAATGGAAACATAGCCCATCTTTGTTGATTTACTACATTTGTTGTAAAGCTGAATTATAATTCCTTTGCCACATCCAGTTCTTCCTGCTAGCAGACCTGTACAATCTGACAACATGAAGTAGAGTGAAATACTTTTGAAAAAACTTCCAAAAGAGAGTTAAAGCTCAAACCAATCACAATGAGAACATTTATTCACAAATAAAGAAAATGAAGAACAATCAGGACATTTCCAACCAATCAAAAATACTGAGTGGATGTACAATTTATAAATGAGATTATAATTAAAAGAAAAAGAAAAAATAAACAACATCTAAAGCACTGCAGGCCTATCTTGCCTTGAAGTCAGTGTTAATGATTTAACAATAAGAGACAGACTGGGAAAAAATGGTTTTAAAGGCAAAAACTATTTTTGAACAAAAAAAATGCACTACAAACAGTGGAAATGTCTGGACTGTGCATTCTGCTACATCTGGTTAAAAACTTTCACAAACTTCAAAAAACTAGTAACATTTTTGCTAAACATAAACATGGTAATAATGTTTTGTTGATATGGAACCATGTTACTGTTCCAAGGCTTATATAATTCCCTTTCATTGACTGAAGCATGAATTTTACACTATTAAAAAAAACACCAGCAAATACAAAATCAAAACAAAGGTTTTGGTGTGACCTTTCCAACTCTCACTGTTTCCAAACTAAAACAATATTTTTGTTTAGTTTAGAGTAAGGGAAATTTTCTGCACATTTATGTAAGACTTATTACCTGTAATCAGTAATACTTGATTAACTATCTTCTCACACAGGCCACAGTTGGTTTGGAAAGGGTTTTTGTTGTTGTGTAATCAGTGAAATCCTAATTTGGAAACACTTATTCACATTTCTTCAGATTATCTTTGTCTGAAACAGATGAACAGACAAAAACAGAAGAAACTGTACGAGTGAAAACACCTTTATGAAGCATTTTATTTAGACGTTAAATCATCACAAAATCAGTTTTTATCAAAGGTAAGCTAGAAAATAGTTAGAAAATAACACGTATTATGTTTATTTCCCAGTAAGCAATGTCCAGTCGATGTTGTTTACAAAAATAACATTTATTTAAATTATGACAAAATAAAATGTAATAACTGCAGCTGCAAAATATAATGAAAAAAATGTAAAAAGATAAAGATGTGTAAATTGCACCTGAAACAACCACATATATTTTAATTGTTTTTAAGATTTTCAATGTAACATATATATATATATATATATATATATATATAAAAAAATTCCCGTCTCACCC
>CAEGAF010001699.1:0-29730 GCA_903067075.1 Micropoecilia bifurca
GTGTATATATATATATATATATATATATATATATATATATATATATATATATATGTGTGTGTGGTTCTAATTTGTAAAATCATCAGATAAGCATGGGTTAAATTTCCACCGTTATGCTGACGACACTCAGCTGTACTCAGGTAGGTAGTTTGTAGGCATGTTTTGGATTGTAAATGTTCTGCTTCCAATTTCTGACAAAAATTGGAAGCAAAACATTTTTGGTTCTGGTCCAAATTGTCTTTGGACCAGGACGTCTGAAAAACAAACTGCTCAGTCACTTGATCTGGATGACATTAAATGAATGTTAATCACCATATTAATCTAAGGAGTCCCATTAATTTGACTACATTTGATCGTTTATTACAAGAAACAAGACACCATGCAGGAATGTAAGCAGGTTTTGTCCACCATATTGATAAATTGTCAATTGCTCCACTGTGACTGTAGGATATGGAGACATCTATCCAGTCACCTTGCTTGGTAAAGTGCTCTGCATCATTTATTCGATGGTGGGCATTCCTCTCATGCTCCTGGTCGTTCTCGATGTGGGAGACTTTCTCGCTTTTGTGATGTCCAAAGCCTACAACCGCGCCCACACCCTCTTCAAGAAGTGGTTACGGAGGAGAACTCGCAGGAGAAGATCCTGGTCAAACCGCCGGACTCTGGACGACGGCACCATTGTTTTCAGGGACGACGGGGTGATTCGCCAACCTCTCGATATCCAGCAGGTGCTGAAATCTCAAGCAGATGTTCGACACAACTCTATTTATCTCCACAAAAACAAAGATGTCTTTGAAAAGCTGCTGGTGAGAGATAATTTAATGAGAAAGGATCCACTGCTCAGGTCCCTCTCCTGCCCTGAACTCGACCAGATGCCAAAGCCACCTAGTGGATTTGCCATATGGGATTTCTCAGAGTTGGGGAATGTAATGGAAGACTTTGACGTTCCATTTTTACTGATTCTTTTCATTGTATTTGCATATATTTGCTTTGGAGGTATAATCCTACCACTGTGGGAACCTCAGATTGAAGGATTTGACTCTTACTACTTTTGCTTCATCACACTTACTACAATTGGATTTGGTGACATCGTACCTAAATACCCCAAGTGCTTCTGGATAACCTTCCTTTTTATTGTTGTTGGCATGAGCATTATGTCCATGGCTGTCAAGCTAAGCCAAAACAGAATTGTTTCTTCTTATCAAAACTGCATCCGATTCATTGGCCGGGCAAATACTGATGTGGAAAATGTGGAAAAAAATTAAGTCAAGATCTCCTGAATCAACGTTTGGGATTGTGGAATTTAGTATTTCCTGGATTTAAGCAATTATTTATTGTATGTTTTTCATAAGCATGGGTAATTATGAAGTCATGCATGAGGCAAACACTTTATCCAGGGAATAACTGTCATGATTAAATAGATTTGTTTTCAAACATTTAAAAGAGTAGTATTATGTTTTCCAGTCGCTTAGTTTTCCACACAATCAAGTAACTGTTACCTTTTTTTTCTTATAATAAGGCTGTATTTATCTTAGTTTAATGGCTTGAAACAACATGGCTTTTCTATTAACCCTGTAACACATTTTCTTTTATCAGTGTATCACTGAGGTGTAGCTCCTAAAATTAGCTCAGCAGATGTACAGTTCTTCCTAGTGTTTGCTAATTGGTTCTGGCTAGTTTGAAGGAGCTGAGTAGGTGAGTTGTGTGAGAGAGGTGCTCTATGATTCAGAAGCTTAGAACCGCAGCCGTGAGGTTCCAAGCTCACAGCTTGCCTGCTTTGGTAGTAGAAGGCAGGAGAAGGAGACGAACCCTCCTGCTGTCTTAAGAGATGGGGTCATTTGTGCTTTTACAAGTTTTTCATGGTTTCTGATGGGACAATCCCCTACCCCACACTTCTCTCTGTCCAACCGTGACATCTGCCGTCCTCCTCTTGAGCATGTCAAAGCATCTCTCGTACATGCATGAGAGAATCATGTTGATACTCCCAGGTATGTTTTTGATGAGGGAATAAGATGATGTAAAGCTAAAAGACCATTTTTACTTAATACTGCCCCTATAAATACTACTCGTCAGGATTATACTGCAAGAAAGTGATTTGACAGTTTTATTTTTGAGTATTGCATGAGATTTTTTATCCAAAAGATTTACTGCAGAATATGCAAAAAAGTCCATATATTTTCTCTACATGGAATTGATTGCAAATTATTTGTTTTGATTGTTGTATTTGTTCTTTGTAATTAAAGGCATACTACCCTCAACTTGAATCTGTAACTGACTTCTCCTCATGCCAGAGGTCAGCTATGCATGGATTATTATTTAAGTTTACATTTTTAAACATGTATCAGACAGCCACACAGGAAACGCATAGAAAACCACGTAGAAGTAAACAGGCCCAGTAGAACGACCAATGTACAGTGAGATAAATTAACCAGGATGTCCATCAGCAGTTTCATTTTGTAGAGGTATAACTAAAATAAGTCATGAGAAACATCATGAATAATTAAGTTAAATTCTTAATTATCTGTCACACTATTAAGATCGGTATTACCAACAGCTCCCTCTGTCAGGTTATGTGTTGTGCATTTATTGGACGTGGGGAGATTCTGCTGTATCAAGCCTAAGTCTCACTTGAGATGGTAATTTTAGTGCACAGCCAATTATCTGAAGATGAGAAACAGAGGATGTGGATAAATATGTGAAACTGTCCAATTATTACATGCAGACTGCAGTAAGATAATCAGAATGATGGTTCAGAATAAAAAAGATTTCATTCAGACGGTCCATAGCGGGCTGGGGATGTGCTGTATGACTGGAACAGAGGTTACATTTTGTTTATAACCACCATCATGTGTGGTTTGAATTTAACATTAAAAAGAAAAAAAATAACAGGATTGTACATTTTGTTTACTGAATAAATGTAAAGGATCCTGAGATCCTGAAACTTCAACGTATCATACAGGCCTGGTGACACGGATGTAGAGGAATCTGGATCCTCAGGCTTCTATGTGGTGTCAGGAAAATGTTCCCAGATATGATGTGAGTCCTGTAGCAGAACAGCTAAAGCACTAGGTAAATTAAACCCTAAAGTTCCTTCACATTTTTTTTTTAATTAATGTAGTTTATTCAATTTAATCATTTCAACAGCTTGTTGACTTCCCTGCCTGAGGAAATAAGATGCTGGATTTGTTTTATGCAGATGTCAAGAATCCATATGTTTTCCAAAGCAAGACTTCCTCTGGAAAGCTCACATCACGCTCCTATTTTCCTTCTGTTCTGAATTTAAACCCTTGTGTAGAAACGACCTGTGATAAAGAAAGTGGTCACAGGAAGCAGGACTGCTTAGTGACGTAGGCTGGGATGCTCTGCCAACCAAATGGAAGTCATTATGACATGACTGAGTGTGTGACTGACATTCTCACAACTGTGAAGTGTTGGGGTCAGAGGGTGGCGCCATCACATAATTGATTATGTCACATTGGATAATTATTATGTGTAGTTATTGAAACAAGAGCTCCAGATATAAAACTATTGTCCTGAATGGGTTATTAAAATGCACAATGACCTAAAGATTATTACTAAAGAACAACAAAGGAAACGTTTTGAAGAGGCAACTGCAACTTCCTCACCTCTGGAAAACCTGAGGGCAAGGCTGAACACTTGAGTGTCAGCAAACTGGCCCTAAAATCCTGATGGGATTAAGAGGAATGGGGCCGACCGCTATTCTGAGAAATTTGTGGAAGGTTACCCAAGTCGTGGGGTTCTAACATAATTCGCCCAGACACTCAGAAAATGTATTCTTCTAAATTTTAGAAAAGTTGAAAAATCCCTAAGTATATCTGACATTATTTTTTTACTTTTTAGCAAATTTCATACTTATGGTAATCCTGGCGTAACACAGGGTCACTTTGGTTGGATTAAAGGTCAGACAGTATCCACTATGCTTCTTTTTTAACATGATGAAACCATGCAAAGGGAAAACGGGAACATGTGAAGCTCACTCAACGAGGCTCCTCAGGTTGCATGGATCGTCCTGTGAGTTAGCAGTGCTAAGCAGATAATTTGCCTCCCTCTGTGGGGATGGATACAGTTAAACATGTTAGGTTTTATTATCACCTAGAGCAAGTAGAAAAAAAAAACATTGCTACATCCAGCTACACTGGATAATTTAATTTAGTTTGGTTTATATATCACAGATTCACAACAAAAGTCATCTCAAGGCATTCTTCATCTTTCACTTCTGTACTATATTGTGACCATTAATAGAGAGCATAAAATAGAGAAATGTCTTCAATTTAAATTGTCATGATTGTTTGGTTTGAGGAAAAATAGCTTCATGAAAATATGTTTTCTAAGTTCTAATATAAAATGACAGTCATAGACGTCATACAATAGTCATACAATAGACGTGAACGTCTATTGTAGATCGGAAAAGATCATGTTGAAGCTCTTGTGTGTTGCTGAAAATTCCTCAAGTTGACATAGGGGTTAGGGGGCGGAAATTCAAGTAATAATCGCCTGAAAATAAAATATTAGATATATTGTACTCAACTTCCTTTAAAATGACTTTCCATCCAATACGCTGGCTGTTTGTTTAAAACATGGGTGTCCCGATCCAGACCTGCCAGGTTTAAATGCATCTCTGCTCCAATGCAGTTGATTCAGATGATCCATAGACGTCGTCAGTATGACGTTCTGCAAATGAACCATCATTTCATCCAGGTGTGTCAAACTAGAGAAAGAACTAAAACACACAGGACAACAACCCATGAGGACTAACTCTCAACACATGTAAGTGTGTTGTGTCTTCAGCAGCACCACCAGATGGTGCTGTTGTCAAGCAATAGTAAAGACTATGAAGTGCACAAAGCCAACTTTTACACCAGCAGGATTGTTTTTTTCTAAAGATATCTATTACATAAACTCTAATAGAACATTTTTACTGCCAGTTTGATTTAAAATATGTAAATTCTAAAAGAAGCAGTGCAAGATGTGCTATTAGTCAGAGTTTGTTCCATCTGCCCATTGTTTTCTAGCACACTCATCCTTGCAGGGTGACGAGAGCAGTGGTGTCAGTCTCCAGCAGCCATTGGGCGACAGGCAGGAACACTCTGGACAGGTCACTCCGTCCGTTGTTCTGTTTTCCACAAAAAAAAATTACAAATGTCTCAACCAAACCTTTAGTGCCAACATCTTTTTTAATTTTTTATTTTTTTACAGGTGCGTGATATAGAACGTATGAATAGTTGATTTATTTTAGTAATTACAACCAATGGAAACACAGCATTTAAGATGAGATTATTACAATGGGCTAATTAAAATAAATAAACAGAAATGTAGGCTCAATAGAAAGTTTAATACATGCTTAAGGTTATGATTTTCAACAGAAGGTACATTTGATTAATTTATTGCATATGACTGTTAAGTCTCCAAATCAACATTATAGTCACAAGAAAAAAAAGGTTTTTTTCTTGTGACTATAATGTCGATTATAGTCACAAGACTATAATGTCTTCAATTTAAGTTGTCATTTTTTTAAGAAAAAAAAGGGTCTTTTCTTGTGCTTTTTTTTTTTTTTTTTTACAAAAGCAGCAGATATCTTTGGGTTTAAATATCTCCAGGTTGCAGATAATTGCTGACGCTTTTTTAGTCCACTATTTCAGGGATTTGAAGGTTGTGCCAGTTTGTGAATGAATTTCATCCTGTCTTTAAGATGTGACTGGTGGGTTACAAATGTTTGCATATGAATTAAGGGGTTTTTAACCTGACTGGAGCCTCTGCTTGATGCAAAAGCTACAATATAATAAACAATGTACCAAATGCACTAATCATGGAGAGGTTAAGAGGAACAGAAAACTCTAATCCTGACACCAGTCGACCGGAAGCAGAAGGTCTTTGTAAGGAACAATGCAAACCGCTGTGCCAACATCATGGTCATCAAGTTCATTTGTTCATAAGAGCGCCATACTACTAAGATTATATGGCAATCTTCTGTCTTACAAAAAAAAAATACAAACAGTGTTCTCAACAAAACGCTGTGTCGTCACATCAGGTCTGGGCACTTTCATTTAAATATCAATCGATACCAGGGTGAAACTGATCAATACTTTAGCTTCCAGTCTCTCTTCCATATGTCCAGCAAATTACTAAACTTTGCTCAGAGACAGTATTTAAAATGGCAACTATCAAGAGCCTGCGTTTTTCATTTTAGAGCAGAATTTTATTTTATTTTTTATTTTTTATCTTTACAATATTTGCTCTCATAGCATCATCTTCTTAATAGCAGAATCTGTGTAGTTCCTCCTAAGTACAGCTCGACTCCAACACTGCACCCAAACAGCACTCCTCTGTTTTAGCTCTCTGAATTTTAACATGCCGCTTAAAGACAATTCATACAGGAACTGAAAAAATATGCATGTATGTAATAATTTGCTAAAAGCTCAATGAGGTTTTTCTCTAGTCTGTGGAATCACTGGCGCCTTAGTTTATGTGGCACTGGATGAATATTTTATTTTTATTGCTTTTATTGTACTGTCTGATTTTGTTTTTGTTTTCTTTTGTTTGCTTTTTTACTTTTTATGGACCTTATTTATGTCTGAATAAATAGGATTTTAAAAAATTATGTATGCCCCAAAACTTAAATATTATTATGGCTGAATACAATAAAACTTTTGTGTTAAGTGTTGAAGGAGAAAACAGTTCACCTAAACAGGTGAACTGTTTACATGCAGATTACAGTGACAGGTGATAAACAATTTTGTGCAGTAAAATTTAATTATTTGATTTTTTTTTTCTATATTGTAGTCAGTTAATAAAAATAACTTTCATTAGCCCTAATTGCCCTGAATTTTATCAAAATTATTAGCATCTGACTGAACTCAAACCACCAAAATATTCAATGATAATGACAGTAGAAGAATAAAAATATATGATCAGAATTGGTTTGTTATAAAAGAGTCCCAGATACACCTCTGTCTGCTACGTCACGTCTACTTTTAGTGTAAACCATGTTCAAAAAGAAAGACAAAAAAAAATGAAAATGTTAATGTTTATGAAATCTAAGACATTAGATGTGAATATTCTCCAAGAAGCAGCTGCATTCTGGTTCACTTTTCTTCAGCTAAAATATTTTATTTTGTTTATGTAATTTTTTTTCCAGGGGGGGCTGGGGGGGGGTTGTGTTCCAGGGCTTTTGGTGTAGAAACAGCAGCTTTCTTACGGCCCTGGAGGCGTTTCAGCGCTGAGGGACTGATGTCATGTCCAAACCCAAACCCTGGCTGTGTTGTCCTTGGTGCTGCAGCATCTCTGCTCTGATCGCGTGAAGACACGTCTGACGGGGCCGGAAACATCAAGAGGAGGGTGACGTCAGCAGCAGTAGAAAGACTTCACCTCCTCCACCTCCTCCTCCATCTGCGCCGCTGCCTGCTCCCCTGAGGTAGGACAGGACTTCCTCTGAAGGCTCAGTTTCATTCTAACCCAACACTATTCCTTTATTTTTTTTTCTTTCTCTTTTTAAAAAAAAAACTTTTTCCATCATTTATTCAGGCAGAGTTAAAGTCCTGCCGCTCCGCTGGGACTAAGCCACCATGGGGGGACTAGACGCGCTCCGTCAGTTCACGTTGATCAAATGGCTGAGAGAGGAGCGACAGTCCAGGAAACTGATCCTCTTCATTGTCTTCGTCGCTTTGCTGCTGGACAACATGTTGCTGACGGTGGTCGGTAGGTGCAACCCGGAGATACTGCAGGAAACTTTTACACTTTTCTCTCTTTTCCCTCTTTCTTTCTTTTGTTTGTTGCCCCTCATCCCCTCCTCCCCCATCACCTGTGTTAAAGCCTTAAACACAGTTGATGAAACTAAGCTCTTCTGCGGCCACTTATTACCACCGTGTTGTATTTGAATAATAATAATAATAATAATAATAATAATAATAATAATAATAATAATAATAATAATAATAATAATAATAATAATAAGTTACGATGGCAAACATTTACGTTAAACCATTTTTGATATTTTTAATGACTTAGCTGTGTTTTTATTTATTTTTGATGTGTTTGTGTTTTGGGCTACATGGATCCATTTTGACTTCATCTCTGTTCAACACAAACAAGGTCCGAAATCATTGTAGGATCATTTACATTAAAACCACAATTGCATCTTCTCACTTCTTTTTCCTTCCTTCCTTTTTTATTTATTTATTTATTTATTGCCAATTGTTGATTCTTTAAAGGAGAAGTTCGCTTCTGGACAGCAAACTTAAGAAAAGCAACCATGATCTAGCAAAAACACAGCAAACTAACTAACACAATTCTGACTGTTTCTCCAGGCAAATTTTTATCTTTTATTTTATTAATATAATTTTTGCCTTAATGCACCATGGCAAATTTTAACTCCACAGAATATGTGTTCTGTACATTTGAAAAAAAAAAAAAATTATATATATTTTGTGCCGCACAGTCACTTTTTTAAAAGTCCACCAGGCACATCTCTGAACCCAGTCCTACTGCAGCCATTGCTTTGACCCATACCTTGTAGTGAAGGTAATTCAATTTCTGAATAGCTTCTGAGGGGGGAAAATGCATTAAACAGGATTTACTATGGAAGGAAAGCATTTAAATGTTAATGTCTTAAATATAAAACCTAAAACCTAAAATACATTTATTCTTGCTTCTTTGTTATTTTTTTTTTAAGTTTATTGTTAATCATCCGATTGAGTCACCATTTTAAAGCTTAGACTCCTAAAATTGTTCATAAATACTACATGTCAGGCTTTTGTTCTACTAACGTAGTCGCAGCTACTCAGTTCCGCCACCAAGAACGTTTCCCTCCAAATGACGTCCTTTTGTCCTTTAGGCTTCAGGCTGTTTGGCTCTTCCATCCTCATTCTGATAAGTAATATTTGTCTTGAAATCTTCCGCCATCTTAGAATTCCAAAACTAAAATGCCAAAAGCCACATGTCTAAGCAAAGATGTTCTGATCTTGTGTAAAATATTTCTCCACTCCTTCCATCAGTTTGATGTCTGGACGTCCACCTGGGATGGTTGATGCTAAAATATCATCTGGTCTTTCGAAAGCTTTGTATTCAGCAGCTGTTTGAAAGAGTTGGAAAGTAAACTAAAGATAAAGAGAGACATTATTAGTCAAGATCATTAAGTTATGTAGACATATATTAGTGAATAAAATGCATTTATGTAGCACCTATCAGGAGGAAAGGCTTTACAAAGATGCAAGCATAAAATCATAAAAACAAAAACATAAAAGGTAGCAGCCTATTATTATTACTTAAATGTTTTGTGATGCGTTAGAATAAAACTTTGACAGCTTTATTTGGACACTGATGAACATTCGTCCTGTTTCCCTGCGCCGCTGATGCGTTGCCTCTCTGTCCCTGTAGTTCCCATCATTCCCAGCTACCTGTACAACCTGGATGAGTCTGCGGATGTGGAGATAACGAACGGCAGCCTGTCGCCACAGGCTCCCTCCGGCTCTTTCCACGCTATCGTGTCTCTGTACGACAACAGCGTCAGGTTATCGGGCTCCAACTCCACGGTCAGCGCGGCTGACCCGGCCCGCCCCACCCCGGCCCGAGCTCCGCTTCCACGCAACTCCTCTGACTGCCCTCAGTCCACCAGCAGGCTGCTCAACGAAAATGTCAAAGTTGGGATGTTGTTTGCTTCCAAGGCTACTGTGCAGCTGCTCACCAACCCCTTCATAGGGCCGCTGACCAACAGGTACGGCTCTGCTCTGCTCTGCTTCGCTCGGTCAGTTCCTACGTGGAGCTAAATGTCGACATGCGCCTGAGTGAAAAGCTTCTTAGAGATTATGCTTCATGCTGCTTTTATATACTTTCCTTTGTGTTTTAAGACCTCAAAGAAAGAATCTTCTATCTTTCTTCTTTAGGCAATTTAAAAATGAAACAATCACTGACTAATATTGATAACAATGATTCAATTTTGATTCAATTTTGACCTCTTTTTGTTGGATTCCAAATTGGGTCAAATCTAGAATCTGTAACCTTCTGCTAATTTTGAAACTTCAAAACAGATTTAAAATGAAAAACTATTTCTGTTTCACAAAATGAAGACGTTGACGGTCTTCCCAAACTGTTTTCATTCACGGTTATGATCAGAATTATTATCGATGAAATTACAGAACGCTCTCAATAATTCAGTTCCACAGACTGAACGTTTTCCCATGAATGTTTGAAACGTGACGATGTGGTTTGGAAGTCTGAGACCAAACCTGAGCTCTTTGGGCACAAACAGCGTTACTTTTGTTCGGGGAAGGAAGAGAGAAGTCTTCAACTGTAACAACACAGTTCACAATGTTAACGGTGGTGGAAGCATCATGATGGGGACCGAGGGCAGCTGCTGCTTCAGGCATTTGGAAACTCGCTGCTGGTTCATGAAACTAGAACATAATGTTGGTATTCGGAAGGATAAGCTAAAGAAATCTACTGAGACATGAAAATCCTAGAGTGGCCCAGATCTGAGTCCCATTGTAGATGTACGACAGTGAGGCCACGCGATTGGCCAACCAGTGGCGTAACGATGTTGGCCTCACCAGTGTTTCAGTTTTCTGGTCAGAACATCTATAACACATACTGATCAAACTGGTGGAGGTTTTCCTCTTAATGGTTTGGAAGCAATATGAGTAGGTGCAGTAATAAACATGGCCGTGTCCATGGAAACAGTCAGAATATGAGTTTCCATCAGAGGCTGTAGTTGTTCCTAATGTACAGCAGAGAGATGCTACCTCAGAAACGTTCACATTGTTAATGCAGATGTGTATTTAGTTCTAATCATTTATTTATTACCTGTATTTATTATCTAATCATTTATTTAAATTATTAATACTGAGTACGAAGCAGGTCCCATTTCCATTTAAAAAGATGTTAAAGTAAAACCTAATTTGTTCAATAATCAAAATTATTCTGCTTCTAAGTAATGAGTAGCATATCTAAATATCAACTTGTGAGGGTTTTTGTTTAAATGTGAACACTTTACTAGAATATCGTTAAAATTCATTTTTTATAGATTTGTTGTAAAATCTTAGACTGGTCATTGTTTTGTTTGTGTTATATAGTAGTCATGGAGAGAGCTCATCCTAAAACAACTGAAATAAATGATTTAAATACAACCGCTTTGTATGTAAAGTCATAAAACTAAAAACTGAGAAGTTTTTAGTTTTGTTTTCAGGGTGATGAAAACCCGGTGGAAATAAGAGTAATCATTTCTGTGTAATAATTTAATCCAACAATCCAGTTGCATTTTGCTTTAATCTTACAGTGCGTACACTATTACTTTTCGGTTTTCTGTTCACTGTTTATTTTTTTATATTTTTGATCAATTCTATGTGTTTCTTTCCTTTTTCCACTGTATGGTTTTAATCATTTTTGGTTCTAAAGTTTGTGTTTTTGAAGTGTAGATGTCTGAATCATTGGCAGCATTTCGTTCACATGCTGTCAATTTTTTGAACGACAATAAAGTGTCAAGTATCAAATGAGCATGTGAGCAAGCTGACTCAACAAGAATCAGTTCATTAGTAATAGGAATTTACATGTGAAATTCTTAGCTATGAATTTAGATAGAGTTTAAAATAAACATACTGAAAATCTATGCACAGATGGATAACCTTACTTGGCCTGTTTGGTCTAAAACCTCTTCAACTTGATTCGTTTAGTCAGAACCTTCTTCAGATGTTGTGGGAACCTGATATAATGTGATTTTGCAACAAACTCTTCAGAGAAAAAACTGGAAAATGTCTGACATGAACCAGACTGGATGGAGCTGCAGCGCTGAGACACACACTTCTTACACATCACAGGCTTCCTGTCAGAAACGGCACAAATTGTGAATTAAATTTCCCGTTGTGTTTTTAAAACAGAAAGCATAATTGCATGTATGGCCTTATCTATGATAATGTCTAAAAAAGAAAAAAAACAGACTCCCCTTAGGGGGTTTTGATGAAATGGTAAATGACAGTTTGATGGGGATTTTTTTTTTTTTTTTTGTTGATAAAGATTTATAACGACAGATCTAAAACCACTGGATCAAATAGAGCAGAATTCCTGATTACAGAGGTTTGGATGTGTGTGCATGTTTACATTTGCCTGCTTTTGCCCAGATGACTGCAGTGTGAGACCTGCTCAGATTTCAAAACAACAGGAGTGTGACAGATAGAAAAAGAAGAAGCAAACGTCAGGATCAGCTTGTCAGACCTGATAGCTGCAGCAGCCACTGACACAAAGACAAAAAGCGTTTGGTTGGTTTTGATGGATTTAGTTCTGCACTATAGCTTAACAGTTTAGAGATTAAAGCCAGTATCTGCAAACGTCAGCAGCTGCAAACGTTTTAACACGAAACCGAACAAAAATCCTTCCATCTTTAGACGTATGATCTAGATAGATACAGCGATGGATCCGAGCTGCCTGGACTGTATGGCTGAAGTTGATTTTTGACCAAAACATGAATTCAAATAAACAAGTTGGTTTCTGTTATCCCAGTGTTGTGGTAGTTGCAATGAGATGTGCAATAATAACTCCAGCTGTGGCCTAAGCAGAGGGTAGACCACAGGTTTGAGATGTGCTGCTTTCTGACAGGAGCAGGTTGTTTCTGTGTTTTTGGTTCGGGTTTAAAATATCAGTTTTGTCGCTCCAACATGAAGCGCTTCACTCAGTTGTTGATCCTATCAATGTTTACCAGATCGCAGGGCAAAAATATGCTGGTAATGTTCTCAAATTGTCCCAACATTAGGCATCAGTCATTGTTTGTCAGCGTTCTCAGAGGCCTGTCATAGCAGCACTGATCACTTTAAACCTCAGTTTATTGGTACGGCTTCATGACATAAACTGAACGAGTGCAAATGTAAATTAAGTAAACTAAAGATACATTCTGTGGTCTTCATTGATCACTTTCATTTCTAAAGTTTTTAAATCAGTTTCTCTGTGTAGTTTGTCACATGTTACTCATCTTTGGTTGTTAATTAATATTTCATTTCCTTTTTGTGGTCAATAAATCATATATTTGCTTATGTTTTAAATTAAAACAAGAGAATAAAACTGTTCTGCTTTATCTACTGAAAAAAATAATTGCAACTATTTTTGCATAATTTATTCATGTTGATCAAGCAAGACCGTTATGTGTTAAAAGTTACTTATTTCTTTACATGAAAAGTAAAATTCAAGTAAAGTTAAATACATTTTTGTCGAAAAGATTAAGCAAAACTAAATCTAGTAAATAAAATTTTTAAGTGCACTGGAAAATCTAACCAGTTCATCTGATTTGAAAACATTGTGAAAACTCAAAACAATCAAGATTGAAGTCTTTAAAATGTTAGGAAGTTGTACAAAACATACAACTTTAAGGCATTACTAACTAGCTTGCTAATTTTGAGTTAAATTAAGATAAACAACTTTTGGTGTCCACCTTGCATTAACCATCACTGGAAAGCAGTGATAGTCTGATGTCTTATTGGTATAAAATTGATAATCATAAGTATAGTGGGAGCCGCGCATACATCTCACTCATGGTGCAGTTTCAAATATGCAAATATAAATGTCATAAATAAGGACTCTGCTGCTCTGGTAGTATCCACATTCTAGAATCTAGATGAACTGACTGCATAGATTAAACTTTGGAGTCTTTGTTTTACTTTCAACATCTTAAAACTAATTTTTATGCTGGTGGTGGCACAATGCATTGTGGGATAGCTTGCTAGCTAATCCGGTAAAACTTTATTTGAAGGGAGGTGAATAAGACTGTCATGACACTGTCATAAACATGACATTACAACTGTCATGAACATGAATAAACCTTCATGAATATTTATGACTGTTGTCATAAAGTGTCATTTGGTAAATTATGACACTTTTAATACAAAGTTTGCATTATGAAAAGTTTGTCATAACAAAATGTCTTTGTTATGACAACTTGACATTAATCAATAAATCATCACTGATATAAATTTGTTATAAAAGTATTACTGATTGCACTTTAAAAATTAGGTAACTATTTTATTAAAGGTAAAGTTTAAACAGTAGTGATTTATTGGTTAATGTCAAGTTGTCATAACAAAGACATTTTGAATAATGTAAACTTTGTATTAAAAGTGTCATAATTTACCAATTGACACTTTATGACAACAGTCATAAATATTCATGTTTATTCATGTTCATGACAGTTGTAATGTCATGTTTATGTTTATGTGTTATGTCTTGACAGTCTTATTCACCACCTTCAAATAAAGTATTAGCGCAAATCCTAACTGTCGCATACAAACCAGTGTCCTAAAGAAATTTTTTTTTGCCACTTATAAAAGCAAAAGAAACTATTATGTGGTGTGATTTAAGTATTGCAAACCTAAAATAACTTAATAAATAGCAAAGACATCTCAGCATATTTACTACATGATGGACCAGGGCAAATGATTTACATTTATTTGTGTAAAGATACTAACTTGAGTTTTTAATGCTGGTTTCACTGATTCGGTCGTGTTAAATTTACTTCACCACAGATTCATTTTTCTCAATGAGGCAAATATAATCATTTGGATCTTTGTTGGCTTTAGACCCAGAGCATCCAGAACTAACGGTGCTGAGCCTTAGACATAATGATGTGATGAAATGTTTAGGTTGTCTGGCTGCTCAGGATTGGCATCGCTGGAGGATATTCTTCATGTATTTCATTATTATTACTATTTAATCTTCCAATTATTTAACCAGTCACTTTTGCTGTCTTTCTTATCTGTAGGTCCAGAAAGCAGGTGAGCATTTAACAGTAGTTTGCATCTGAATTATGTTTCTGGTTTACAAAGGAACTGTATCCATTAGTAGCCACAGTATATTTATTGTTTCAGATCCAACTATTTGATTTAACCACTAAGTTTATGATGTAATGATGGCAAAAAAACAACCTTTAATACAGATGAACTTGTAGTTATACTGCAGTATTCAGCTGTTCTAGACGTCGGTCGCTTATATCGCCTGTTCTGCCAACTCCACAGCCTTACAACCCCAAGAACATTTTTAAGTGTGACAAAAAAGGAAAAACTGAAGAACTGCGAAAGGGAGCAAATGTTTTCACAGTTCCAGAAGCAAAGAAAAACTCTGCTAGATCAGATATTGTGTTATTTATTTATTTATTAGCAAAATTGCAAGAACGTGCTCTCAATAAATTGACATTAATAAATGATTCTCAAGCCGGTCTGCGGCTTCCACATAGCCGCCCCATCCCTGATAACCAGACACGTTTTTAGAGGGAAAACAAAGGGCTGACGGCCCGATAGCTCCAACATTTATCCCAAAAGCAATATTTAGTTTTTCAGAGGGACACTTCATATGCAGTAATTGAGGCATTGCAGCTTGTTTGTGCCTTTCACTCCTCACAGAGGACAAACGGAGACAATTCAAGTGTGCCTGATGTTTACTGCGAAAACACTGCAACTCAGATGTGACGAAAACCAAGCTGGGATTTACACGGCTGGTTTAGCCTTTCAGTCCTCACTAACACAGGTTGTGATGAACCGACACGAAGACACAAGGACACAGTAGGAGGACAGATTGTGGAAATTAAGGTTCCTTATTTGTAAGAGGTAAGCGAAATGAAAAGACAACAGGAAATTATAAAAAAAAATAAAAAAAAGCAGTCAGTCGTTGCTTCATCCTCACATTTTCAGATGAAATAGAGGCTTTTTTTTTACTTGCTTGGCTTCTACTCAACTCTCCATAAAAATGCTTAAATATTTCTACAGCCCAAAACATGATGTATATATTGCTATTGCTGAGAAATAACACGCCTTTTACCTTCTGTGTCCCTTTAGAATTGGATACCAACTTCCTATATTTGTTGGCTTCTGTATCATGTTCCTGTCTACCATCAGTAAGTTCAATCAAATCTGTGCTGATGATAAATAAGTCGCCCTGCCTGCTCTGTGTCTGATGGTTTATTCTTTGTAATCCTGCTGTTTTGTTCCTGCTGTGAAGTGTTCGCCTTTTCATCCAGTTACACTTTGCTGTTTCTGGCCAGATCGCTTCAAGGTGTTGGCTCCTCCTGTTCATCAGTGGCTGGTAAATAACCTTTTAATTTTATAAACTGAAGACAACTTGTTGGTCTGTTTGTCTATTTGAACATTAATATTGGAACAAAAGCCTTCTATGCTAAGTTTTTCCCCAGCTTTTATTGAATCATGCTACGTTTTTAAGCTCTGGAATTAAGAACATCTTGAGTTAAATGTAGGTATCATGGCTTTGACTTTAGTCTCTTTCATTAAACATTTTGATGGGCCCATTTTGGTCATGCATAACTCTCCAATCCACTTTGTTACAGTTATATCTTCCACATTTTATTTATTTATTTATTCAATTTTTTTTTCACATATTTCATCTCAACATGTCATGACTTTGTCGTCTCAATCTCATTGTGACTCAGTTGGAAAGACGTTTTTAACCCAAGGCTTGAGCTGAGGCTGCGGTGTGTTTCTGTGTGTCTCCAGGTATGGGGATGCTGGCCAGTGTGTACACAGACGACGAGGAGCGAGGTCACGCCATCGGCATCGCTTTGGGAGGCCTGGCTCTGGGAGTGTTAGGTATGCACACACTCACACTGCAGCCTGGCGTCACATACTTGGGCTGCATAGTAGGAGCCATTTGTTCCTGTTGAGTCCCTCCTTCACCCATATCTAAAGGAAAGTTATATTGTTATTATTATTATTATTATTAAACATGTCTTGTATGTGTTGATATTTTTATTTTAGATTGTTTTCATTAGTTTATATGATTATGTTCATTAATTTCTCAGCATTATATATATATATATAATATGTTGCTGTAGTGCAAAAGAAGAGCACATCTAAGAATGGAACAAATCTTCATAGGGTTTTATTGTGTTGTTCAAGGATACTTCAGTACTTAGCAGCTTTATGTTTCCAGTCCAAGTGTTGTTGCTCCATCAACAGTACTGGGACTGGAACCATTATGAGCTGATGTGTGTGTTTCTTGGTCAGAATCAAATAGAAAACTGCACTCACACGGCAGCCTGAAGTGACCCAATTCCAATTTTTTTTTGACGTAATGCGTATCTATAACCTGTATCTGATCTTTTCATGACAGCCTGAACATCACAGGTTTTATTCTTTTTCAAATGCGACCCGGATATCCAACACATATCTGATTCAAATGTGACCTAATGTCCAGTTCACATTCATCCGACCTGAACGTCGCCTCAATCACATTGGGACATTTTTGGGAAAAAGCGTAGGAAGCCTCCAGGTTTAATTCCTGCAGCACTGCATGTACAGTTTTCCTCTAGGAGGTTGATGTTTTCTTTGTGCTCTGCGTTCTGTTATCATAATGATACAATCTTTTATTTCAACAAATTACAGTAAAAGTGTAAATGTGTCCAGGCTCTTTTAACTGATGTCCCATTTTTACATCTTACATTATTTGTCTATGAAACCTTATCCATAGTTTACATCAGAGCCCTCTGTTACATTGACCAAATGTAACAGAGTGAAAACAAGGACTTGTCATTCTGAAGTACTGGTATGTTCACTGGCACACATATCTAATTTTGAGAGACAAACTAAGGATTTTTGAGAAAGAAACTTTCTTTTGCATTTAATCCATGGTTCTTTGTTGTTTGGACCAGCTGCTTTGAGAAAAGCACATGCCGTTCTGCAGATGTCAGAAATGATTTGAGAAATGCACCAAAGCGACTGAGAAAAACTGTAACGGGTGACTTCAGCACCCGTTACAGAGGCAGCAACATGTTGCTGCCTCTGGAAAAGCAGGTTCAGTCACTGAATTGGATATGGTGTAATTCATGGATCAAAGATTCATGATCTTGTTTAGCAGTAGACATCACTGTTGACCGCACATAGAGCCCATCATTTAAGGACCTGTCATTTCATAAAACTCTGCACCCAGACTGTCATTTACAACAAGAAAAAATAGGGTTGCCCTTTCTTAGCATCCATACATTCATTGACGGATCGGACATGCCAACTGCAGTGATTCTCAGTCATTGTTGTCTCCTACAGTCGGGCCCCCGTTCGGCAGTGTGATGTATGACTTTGTTGGGAAAACAGCTCCTTTCCTCGTTCTGGCATTCCTGGCGCTCTTTGATGGGGGTAAGCGCAGATGGAGAACAGGCAGACTCCTAAATATTGCTCAGGGTTACTTCACCACTTTGAATCATCTCTAATCAACTGGATTTCAGTATCTTTTTGTTTTATTTACTTACTATTTAATATATCTTTTCAGCTTTGCAGCTCTTTGTTCTTCAGCCTACCAAGGTGGAACCTGAGGTCAGTGTGTTTCTCATCCATTCAGCTTGAATATGCAACCCAGCTGCCCTGCAACTGTTGTTAAGTCGTACTGTGTTGGTTATCTGTCCGGCAATGTTTTCTACATATTTTATATGTTATTCTTTATTTTGGTTTTTATACACAGATTTAAGCAAAAAATAATAATAATAATAATAAATAATAATAATTGAATAAATATCCTCAAACTGGTGTTAGTTTTATACAACATTTCTGAGTATTTTCCAAGAAGCACATTTGTGAGGTCAGACACTAATGTGGGATGAGAGGACCAGGCCTATCAGAGTCAGTTCTAATTCATCCCCAAGGTGTTAGGTCAGGTTCCAGTCCATGTTTTGTGCAGGCCAGTCAGATGTCCATCCCTTTGGCTTTCTGCACTAGTGAACAGTCACTGTGGAACTGAAGGGATCATTCCCTGATCCCAAGTTAGAAATTGTCCAAGGCTGTAAGGCTTTGCCACTTACATTAAGCTCTGAAAGCATATTTAATTAAGTCTCATGCCTTTATGCAATCAAGTGGCTCCCTGACAGATAGATTTTACCCTTATTGAGTTGAAACTGAGAGATAAATAATCAATATTGTGAGACTACAATTTTTCATAAATATTTTTTTCTTTATTTCCTTTTTTTCTACCTCCTTTCTTTCATATTATATATAACAAATATATCAGTCACATCTGTTGATTGATACATTTAATATTCCACTGTTTGGGAGACTGTCAGTCACCTCAGTTATATTCTCAGTTCATATCAGAAATGATCTATTTGACTCTTCATTATTAACACTTCTGTTCTTAAAGACTCAAATTTTGTAAAGTGTTTTACCGAAAACAGAAGAAACATGCAGTTTGTACATAGTTTATTGTCAGTGTCAGTTATAAATAAGAAACGTATTGAAGCTTCTAAAAGTTGCTTTGCTCAGAGGTATTGACATGTAACGCCTTATGTTGTAATCCACGTGTTTTTCTTCTTTCACACAGAGTCAGAAGGGAACGCCACTGTTCACGCTGATGAAGGATCCGTACATCCTGATCGCTGCTGGTAAGGAAGCAGTCGCAGCACTGCAGGTTTGAGGGAAGTTTGTTTAATGGCGTTGAAGAAAGAGCAGGAAGACTGATGGACTCAGATGCTGCTTCAGGTCATGTGGCCAAGCTACCAAGCTAAGAGAACCAAAGCTCTGCTTGGTTCAAATCACGACTTCCAGTGCTGGTTGCTAAACGGTCTGAAAAACAGAGGGAGCAAAGTTTTATGTCACTCAGATTATTTTCACCACATATGGGCAAACCATGAAGAGCTCTGGGCCGGATCTGGGTGGGCTGAAGGGAAAAGCTCCTTCATCTGACCTTTCAGAGAGTTCCACACCCCACTGTCTGGACTCTATGCTGCACATATTTTATTCCCCTTTTTTTCTTTCATCATGCAGCTATTTGGAGGTTGTTTGCATCCCTTGTTATGGACACCGCCTCAGTATTCCAGAAAGAATGTCATGGTCAAGACTACCTTCATACGTAACTCTAAATATTTGCAGAAATGGTCATATTTACAGAGGGTGTTGACAATTATTGTAATGATCGAGACTTTGTGATGCAAACTAGTTATTGAATTTTTGTGTTACTTCCTGTCTACTACTTACTGCCTTTAAATTGGCAAAAAATAACTTGTTTTGGGATGTATTATTTTATGTTAGCATCATTTCAGTGGCTACGTTTTAGTTAGAGTTATGAACTAAAATAAATAAAATGGTAAATGGACTGAGCTAAAAGACATACATTTAACAGAAAATGCTGGTTCGGTTTAGTTTGGTTGACAATTCTGTTCCATATCTGATCGTATGTATACTAAATTCTCTGAAATAAAAAAACACATAAATAGTCCAAAGTGAAATTATGTTTATTTGTAGACTGGAGAAATATGGAATATAATAACATAAACACTAAATGAACCTGCTGTTGCCTTGATAAATCATTTCAATGTAAAATGTTGTTGATGATGGATGTTTCTTTTTGTCATACCATCATAAAAGTATTATTTTGAAAGGAAGAGTGGCATTTATGTTAGCATAGTGTTTGTGATTCTAACCAAATTCTTTAGCTCCAGTGTAATAAAACATCTGCCATAATGGGATCAAACAGGTAACAGAGGCAGCTGGCCGGAGCTGTTTATGTATCTTGTTCCAGATGGTTGTTTGTTGGAGGAAAAACACATTAGCACCAAAGAACAAAAATAAACCATAATTGAGACTGTATGTAGTTATCTTTAATCTTCATCTCCAGGTGCCATTTGTTTTGGAAACATGGCAATTGCCATGATGGAACCAACCCTGCCGATCTGGATGATGGAGACCATGTGTACCAGGAAGTGGCAACTAGGTATTTTTGCAGAAAATACACAAAAAACACACACCGCAACCTACAGAAGCACACAAGTGTGGAAAAAAAACACCCACACAGCATATAGCCAGAACATCTGCTGGTTCAGGTTCACTGTGTTGAACTGTAAGCGAAACTCCTTTCTATGAACATTGTTGTTCTTCTTCTAACTTTTAAAAAGTCTATAATTTTGCATTGTCATCTATTTTATTGCTAGATTTTCCCACACCAGGTATGGGACTCATTGCTGCTTCCCCAGAGTTACCTTGGTCTGCTCTCTGAATGGTGCTGACCTTGTCAAGCTGTTTGGTTGAGGTTTATAGCTGAGGTTTGTGGTTGTGTTCTACTCTTCCCCCTTTCCGAATGAGGAACTCTGGGAGGTGTTCACAGTTTTGGTTATTGTTTAAATGTCGCTACAAACTTCCTCCTTGTCTGCTGGGTTTCCTGGTCTTCACGATGCTGCCTGTCCTCCAACACCAAACTTCTAAGAACCTAGCAAAACAGCTTTGTTGGGGAAATGAAAATACATGCAAATGGGTTTGTTCTGGAAGGGAATCAGGTGCTCTGGATTTCATTTGAGGTTTGTCAAAGTAACATTTTTAACTTCATCATTAGGAGCTACTTTCCATAGGTGTATCATCAAGGCACCAGACGTTTGATGTTTTAAAGTGATCAAATGTAGACAAGAGTATTTAGAAGGTATTGCTTTCAACTATGAGCTGTGTGTGTGTGTGTGTGTGTGTGTGTGTGTGTGTGTGTGTGTGTGTGTGTGTGTGTGTGTGTGTGTGTGTGTGTCTGTGTGTGTGCGTGCGTATAAAGCTCTGTTTAAATTGTCAGTTAGCAGATGTTGTTGACATTGCCTTGCCACAGACTTTTCTATTATATATTTTTTTTCCTGCCCGCTTGTATATGAAGTCTAGGTCAGATAAAGAGGATGAAAGGGGAACAGGATATTAGGATGTCACATGCTGGCAGGTGGAAAGGAGACTTCATTACACACAATGCGAGATGTACAGCAGCTCTGTGTGCAACACCGATAAACATCTCCTTATCTTTGCCTTTCTGCCCACACCTCTGTTCCCTTTGTGTCTCTGTCTGTGGCCCAGGCATCGCTTTCTTACCAGCCTCCATCTCCTACCTTATTGGAACCAACATCTTTGGCTCGTTGGCACACAAGATGGGAAGGTAGGGAGGGAAATTGTCCTTATCTACTTTCCTCCTCTCTGCCTCTGTGGATGTGGTATCTGTTTCCGCTCCTATGAATGAGTTTCAGGGGGTTTAATGTTTGCGTGGTTGTGCCGTTATTGAAGCCTTGACTGAAAAAGGCATTTGGTAATTCCGTTATAAAAATATAGACTTCTCTTTAAAAATGATTTTAGTTGTTTGGCAAGCAATGCTGAATGAGAGCAATGTACTGGTCAGTGTTACTGTGACAAATTTCTTGAGAAGTATAAGAGCGCTGGACATTTTATATACTGTTTTTTTTAACCCAGCCTTTATTTCTTCATGACAAAAGGACTAATCTGTTCATTTTTGTTAATTTGTGAAAAGTACATTGAAAAAGCCCCTGAGTGATGCAGCCATGCTGGACAGAATGTCTTAGTAGAGCCAGTTTAGTCAGATTGTTTGTTTCAGCACAAACACGGGTAGCTTTACATTAGCTGCCAACACACAGCGATTTTCACAGGGAACTGAACTCCTAACCCCTTATGCACGACTTTCTGACCAGCATGTTTCCTCCTCTCTATTCATTGTTTTTTGCATCATTCAACTTCACGTGTTCTGACAGCCACTTATGTTCCAAACACTAGTAAATATCTCAGCTGTCATTACTGAAAGGACTATTGGCTGGAAACAATTAGATTAGTGACAGACCTCATCCTGACTACTTCACATGTTTGTGGAAATAAGAGATGACTTGATTTTTTTAATTTTTTATCTTCCTTAGTTAATGAAAAACGCTTCATTTGTACAAATGTCTGCTTTTCCTGGCATGTTAGAAACTGCCATGTCTTAAACGTGGATAAATAATCATGTTACGCAGACCTGCCTTTTGTTGTGATTCACCCAACAACTGCAAAATGGTATAACACTTTAAATGATTCCTTTTACGCTGTCTGTACATGACATATGAAGTACACAAACCTATGAACTGTAGAAAATGTTTTGATGTTTTTGATGCTGTGCCAACCTTACATTAATCCATTTTCCCTTACATTGAAAATGGGTCAGCTGTGACAACACCTGTTTGTTTTGCAGGTGGCTTTGTGCTCTCATTGGGATGGTGGTGGTTGGCTTCAGTGTTATTTGCGTGAGTATATGAGAGACGTTTGAGGAAACAGAGTAAACACACACCTCTATTAAAGTCAATTTGATCAAAGTCAATTTTGATACTTGGCTAAAGTATCAATTTAAAATGGATGTAAAACATGAACCGAAGCTGAACTTTTTATTGGGATTCAGCAGAGTGGCCAACCGGGTTTGGGCCCTTGTTGCTACAGTTTGTATGTGTCTGTTTTCCTTTTGCATGCCAGGATTGTAAGCCAGCTTCCTCCACAGCTCAGTGTGCATGTCTGTTGCTTGGACATTCTCTAAGTTGCCCTGTAGATGTTAGTGTTTTCCTGGTTGTGTGTTTTCCTGGCTGTGTGTCTGGAGAACAGGTGGCCTGTCCAGAGTGTTTTCCATCTTTTCGCCCAATGACCACTTAAAATAGACACCAGCCCCCCCACGTACCACAATTCTTAAAGGAGAAAGCATAATTAGCTGAATGGATGAATTTGTGATTTTATCACAAATTTGCAATAAATTAAAGAGACACTGTAATTAATAACTAATTTGTCTGCTTTAGGTTCCTTTTGCCAGAGACATCTATGGTCTTATTCTTCCAAACTTTGGTGTTGGTTTTGCTATTGGTGAGTTCTCACGTCTACTTGCTTTGTTGCTACATGTAGTCTGAAGTGATGGTTACACATGATTTCTAAATGTATCTCACAGGAATGGTGGATTCCTCCATGATGCCTATAATGGGTTACTTGGTGGACCTGAGGCATGTGTCCGTGTATGGAAGTGTGTATGCCATTGCTGATGTAGCTTTCTGCATGGGATTTGCTTTGGGTAAGTAAGAAACTAAAAATAAAAGCTTTGAACGATACAAATTATTTAGCTAAATAATAGATAACACTATGTCAGAATACTTGTGTTTTTTTATGTCTATTGAGTGTAAAAAAAATTACTGACTTTGTCTTTTATAACTGAGTTTGTTTATCCGGATCAGTTCATTAAAGAGCCATTAGGTAAACTGGCCAAATGCAATTCATTTACATTCATTTGATCTAATTGCAATTCCTTTCAATGCCATTTGCATATAATATAGTGAGGTTCAGATACAAATTTATCTACAGAAATTTTAAACTAGAACTACCAGCAGTTATCTACAGCTTGACTGAGCCCCTAAAATAACAAAAGACTTGCTGCCCCTGGACTTGGATGAGGTCATTCTGATCCTAAGGTCTCCTCTCCTCATCCTGTCAGCCCAGCGTTGTCTGGGCTGACAGCACACACCTTAAAGGTGTGTGCATGCTGCCCACACCTTTGGGGTGTGGGCAGCATGCAAAGCTCTCCTCCCCGTTTCCTATCAGCTTGGCCTCTGCAGGTGTCACTGCAGGTCAGCCAAGAATTGTGAATTTGGAGGATGGTGGCTACTTCTTCAAAATTTTGCAATTACAATGCATTCAGCCTATGGGTAAATGTGCAACACGTTTTAAAAATGTGTGCTGTGTAACCATAAATAATACGTTGCTCAGAGAGGAGCAACGTTCCACTATGACTGTCAGCTGAATTCAAAGATCACCTAAACAACAGCAGCTCAGAGATGAGAACAGAAGTTGGTTCTCTTGACTGAGCAAATTAATTACACTCAAATGACTTAAAAGCTCAACAACTTAAAAGCTCAACATCCTCTTGTGAGAAACAAACTAAAGCTTTCATCAAACCTGATCTGATCTGATATGTTCTCTTGTTCAAGAATCAACAAAATGCTTGTGTTAAAACGCTTCATTATTTTCCAACTGTTCACCAGCATTTGGTCCAGATCTACTTTCCTTCATCTATTCAAGATATGACAATCAAAACTCGAGAACTCGACCTCAGTGTCCTCTGACTGTCTACTATTAATCTACACCTCAGATTTATTCGTCTCAGCAATAAAAAAACGTCAAGCATACAAATCTGTGCAGTGTTTCCTTGTTGCAGGTCCATCCATTGGAGGATCCATAGCCGAGAGCATCGGCTTTCCTTGGCTGATGACCATCATCGGAGTAGTGGACATTTTCTTTGCTCCTCTCTGTCTCTTCCTTAAGAATCCGCCTGGACAAGAAGAGAAAATTGTAAGTTTTGACCCTAAATTCAACGCTGCCTGTAGGAACAAGTCCATCAATGAGATGTTACCCAAAATCAAAACTCCAGGATGGTGTTGACCCTGGACAGAAAATGAAATGAAAATGAAAGCAGCCAAAGCAAAAAAAAAAGATTCATTTATTTCTCTACTGTTCTCTCCGGTTTACTACATTGTGCACCTTTGGCCTGAGAATACAATTTGGCTTGTTGAGCAGGTAGTGGACTGATTTAAAAAGAACAAAGAAAAAACAAGCAAGGCTGAAGAGAAAAGTAAAAAAAAAATCACCTGTTTAGCTCAGCCTCAAGCGAAACACAGCACAGCACCACTGTGTTCCTCAGCAATTGGATTTTAGGGAATCTGTTGAGAAGTAAATGTTTCCAGGTTGTTAGGTTACCTCGCCACCTGGATGCAGGATCAAAATAAAAAAGTGAAGCAATGTGTTGTGTTTATTATGCTGTAAAAACATATTGGTATTAAACTGATCTGAGCTCTATTGAAGAAAACCGAGTCTGAAACAAAAACACAATGTGAAGAACATCTCAGCACCGCCTGGAGACCAGACTGCAGCACCCAGCCAGTTAAAACAGCTGCATCAGACTGTGTGGTTTTTATCTGGACCAACAGAATTAGGCTGGATTTTATTCTGTGTGGGTTTGTAAAGACTCCTCGAAATTCACAATGGCATATTTTATTTTACCTGCATGTTTTGCTTGTGATGATTTTGAGCTTTTCCAGAGAACCTGGCTCAGGCTGGCCGACTGGACGGGTTTAGGAGACAGAGTGAAAAACGAAACACAAGAACTGATGTAGTCATTCTTTCCATGTTAATATAAAGTGAAAAGTCAATAGCAGGAGATGGAGAACGTTTAGTTGCTGTTGCGTTACCTTAGACGATGTCCCCCCAGAAAGGCATCACAACTAAACACTACAGAAGCTACTTCTAGAGGCCAGACAGAGATTCTATGGAGCGAAGCAAAAACCGAAACAAATTGGAGAGTAGTAGAAAAAAATAGTCAGTTTGTCCTCCAGACGCCTTAGCTCATTTTATTTATTATGTATTTTATTTGACTCAGTTTAAGAATTTTTTAGTGCATACAAAAGCATAAGAGGTTTTCTGATTCATCACAGAGCAGCTCTGAGACAAACAACCAAACACACACCTGAGGATGAGTCATTTAAAATGCATGTTTTGGACTTTATCTGGAGAATTACAGTCAGTCGGATCATAAGACCTTCTGGTTGTGGTGAAACAGAACTGGAGTGAAGGTCGGCTGAGGCCAGTAAGGACAGCCATTTAATTCAGGTATCTACAAGAACACATCCATCCATCCATCCATCCATCCATCCATCCATCCATCCATCCATCCATCCATCCATCCATCCATCCATCCATCCACCCATCCTTCCATCCATCCATTCATTCATGCAGTGTCTCTATGGGGACTGATTCCTGTCTTCATCAGTCGATGGGTGAGAGGCGGTTCACCCTGGACAGGTCGACCGTCCGTCTCTGCCTGATTTCATATTTGCCACCAGTGTTTGATTGTGTCTGACTTTGATCCCACCAACATGAGCTAATCTTTGTGAGCTGGCCTGATACAGTCCAGCAGTGTTTTGTTGATTTAATCCATCCACCTGCCTGAGTGCCTTAACCACCTGTGTGTGATTCCTGGTAGAGCAGCCGTCATCACTAGCTCACTCTGTGGCACGATCCTCATTTGTTTGAGTGGAGACTCTACATTCATTGGCTCACTAATTCCACTGTTGTTTATGTTACATCCATCTATTGATCACCTCTGCTATTTCCTATCTTTGGGATTTTTATGTCTTTTCTGAGTCTTCTGTTATGTTTAAGGGTTTTGACTTTTTTTGCTTTTTTTTAGGCAAAAGGTCCATTGTCCAAATGTCTAAGCTTCACAGCAGATCAATTTACTGATCTGCTGTAAAATTGATCACCTCTGGTTAAATCAGAGCAAGATCTGTAATGCTAGCAATAAAGTTTTGTAGCACAGCCCTGAGCTTGTTCCAACCGTCTCAACAGGGTGAAACTTCTTCTCTGCAGCTAAATCTCCTCGCTTGGAGTTTTTTAATTGTTCCAGAAATCTTTTATTTTTAGCTGCAATCTTCTCAGCAGTTCCCCCAAAAATGATGCTAAAACAAAATGGCAGCTGCACTCTTTTGTTAGGAGGAAAGCGTTGTTGGCAGATCGACCAACGCTTATAACCCTTGACTCTCAATAACAGTCAGTCTGTGTGAGTCTGACTCACCCTGCAATGCATTGAATAATTTTCATGCTTCTAGGTAAGGTTGTGGGGAAAATTATCATCATTATTTTAATAAGAAAAACCAATTCCTTCTGTCTTTGCAGGCAATCTTGATGGATACAAATTGTTCAATGAAGACAAGGTCCTACACCACACAGGGAACGTATTACCAGGGCGACGACATGGACCCAGAATATGACGATTATGATTAACAAGACGACAGCCGAGCAGCTGAACCCCCTCAGATTCTATATTTTGTTGTACGAAAAATGTAAAAAAAAGAAAAGAAAAGAAACCCGGGGAATAAAATTAAGCATCACAGACACGATGATTCCATGTCAATGTTCCTGCATTTGGTCGTCACTGTTCAATGTTCTCTTCACAGTCGTATCGGAGGAAGCCAAAGTTGTTCTTAATATGTGCATTTTGTGACAAGTGGTTTTAGCCGATAGCCTTATTCAATGAGATGATGTGTCAAAAAGCACTTTGCAGACAGGAAGGGCAGCGAGGACATTCTCTCTGACGGTTTATTTCAAATCCAGAACATGTTCATATTTAATGTTTTTTGCCCTTTGAGTTCATGAGTGTCAACATTACTGTCTAGAAAATATTAGCAGAACTTGATGTCCGGGTTGTGATAACTGCTAAGTATGTGATATGTCAACAAGGATAAGAGAAATGTGTTACATTAGTTTCAGATCGATGCAAATAACTGTTATGGAAGAACTGCAAGGGGACAACAATAGTGCCAAAAGTAATTCATTATTTAAACCAAAAATATTGTTTTTTGTTTGGCCATATGTGTTCAGCTTTGATTCCACAGAATTTGACTAACCCATGTAAAACAAGAAAGATACAAAATTAATTAAAAAAAAATAGAAGCAGCAAGTGAAAACACACAAACATAATGAAAAATCTGTAACATTTTCAGTCCAGGATCTATATGGTTCTAATGGGTTTTTGTTTCTGCTTTTGTATGTTGAATTTTGGCAACACATGTTAACAGTTAACAGAAGTAGCTGCTGTCCTGTTTTTTTTTTTTGTTGTTTTTTTAAAAAAAAACATATCAAATAGGAGTATAAAAATATATCCAGCTTGTGAGACTGTACACTCTACTGGGTTAGGACAAGGAGAAAAGATTTTAACGATATTTTTGGGGAAACTATTAAGCCCATGTTTTTTTTTTTTGTTTTGTTTTGTTTTGTTTTCACAAATAAAGGTTTTACAAATTCAACTCTCACAATTATTGTAGACTAATGCGATAGTCTTGACCAGCCCTCTGTTGATGAATACAAAGTCCACAAAAGTGTGAAATAACTTCAGTGACAATTATTGAAAGTTTCTGAAAATGAACCAATAAAACTTATATCTCATGATGATGATGATGAAGATGATGGTGGTGGTGGTACCTCTAGAAAAAATGTAAAATCATTTGACCATAGGGACATGTAGAGCTGAGGTATGTCCTCTAATTAGCATAACGGCTGTCTTTAAACTAGTAACTAGTCAATCGGCCTATTTAAAGGGTGACCAGTTGTCAGTGTGCTGTTTGGTGACATGGTGTACGTCACTGAACATGGACTACAGGAAGCAGGAAAACTTGATGTTCCTTTGGCTGCTGCTGCACAGATTATTCAGATGTTTCAGATGTTTCGGTTGCCAACCAGCTGGAGGAAAATCAGTGACTGATTGAAGAGAAGGATTTCATTTTAAATGTTCTTTACCCAGAAACATACCATTTGTAAAATCTTTATGTGGCTTTACGTGTCATGAACTGGGATTGGTTTGTTTCGTTTTTATTTGTGGGAACGTATGACCCTTCATTATTCTTAAAAAGCTTTCCTCTCTCTCTCCATGGAAACGAGGACACTGAAATCAAATCCAGCGACAGTTTGAATTTTCAGCACCATTAGCTTCTCTTGCCTTTAAATGCTTTGAGTATTTTACAAATGGCCATCTTGTTTTACATGTGATTTTATATTCCAGCCATGGGAGCTCAGAATGAGTCAAGCAACATATGAGCTTTTTTAGCATGCTCCAGGAAATACTCGTGTTGATTGCCTGAAGTGCGTTCTGGAAGACAGCACAATGAGTTGCCATGACAGGGAGATGTGGGAGACAGCACACTGTAATCAGTCTGTCCATCTTAAAACTGGGCTTCAATTACTTTGCAGATGCTCGCACAATACCTCTGTTTTCTTATCAACAAAAAACGGAACATTTTTCTTTTTGAATAACAATATTAGGGGAAATATATATATATATATATATATATATATATATATATATATATATATATATATATATATAAAAAAAAATAAAATAAAAAAAATGTTTAAAAAAAAAAAAATAAAAAATAGAGCTATTGTGTGTCTCTTAATA
>CAEGAF010001712.1:0-43382 GCA_903067075.1 Micropoecilia bifurca
GAAACCGGGTGGTCTTATCTTAACTGCCTTATATCCTCTGACCCCATTTCACAGACAGCACTTTGGAAGAAGTGGGGAATAAGTTGGTTAGCAAAGCTGTTTACAGAACAGCCAAGGACATAAATTCATCTTCTCTCCCAGTGAGTTGACATATTGTCAAAATAGTAGCACTTAATCAGTGAGATTTCCCCAAGGAACAAAATGTACAGAGCAAACAGAAACACCAAGGCTCAGTTCATACCTCCCACGATTCACACCAAAGAATCTGTGTCCAAAAGCATTTTTGGCACTATAAATGAGGGGGCTGTGCATGGAGCCAGGTTTATAACACAGAAAAACGGTCCTATCCTGAGCATTGATTTTTGTGTCCCGTTTTAATTTCTCCTCTCTCAGACGGAGGAATTTCGACAAATAGCATGTTCTCACATGAAGAAAATGAATCCAGATCGAAATGGAAAAGAAATTGCGCCTTCTTATACCGGAGCCCAAACATTGCTTTGTTAAAATGAAAATGAAATGCACATAGTTAAACATGTGGATATTTTCAGGGCTTCATACTTTAGATACCATTGTCTGGGAGCTATGCTAACAAACCTTTTGCTCGGTGTTTTTGCAATGCTTTGGCACCCTCTCCTCATGTCATTTCTATTTTTTTCTGCATATTCCAGCTAAGACTGAAGCTGGTTCTGCTGGATATTTCTTCCAGCTACATCAGAGTTGCTTCTTTCCACTGACGCCACATGCTTGCTCATGAAGAGCGATTGCCAGGGCTTGTCTGTCTACCAAGAGGTTATATATAAAAAGCTTCCCCTTGATTGTAATGTGTTGTCATGGAAACAAATTGTATCAAACTGGATCAGAACGTAACACCATGAACCAATCTGAAGTTACATTTCAAGATGCTTGTTAAACTATGCTGTAGTGGCCAACAAGCAAGAATGTTAAGAAACACACAAAAAAATTATCTTATGCACAAAAAGGAGAGAAGAAATTCTTCTTAGATATATAAATTCAACACCAGTCTTTAATATTGAGCTGTGTTTAATTTTGATTCAGTTAGACAAGTACCCAACAAATGTGTTTAATGCAAAGCAACAATAACTTTCTGAATAAGTGCAAGTAAATGATGCCGCAACACAGGATGTCATGTGGGGCCTAACATGCAACATCAAATGAAAGCCAACATTGTTCCTCATCATAATATATGCATCATTACCAGTTTTATAATGTCATCATCATAAATGCCTGAACAAACTAAGTTTTTTCTTCCACCAACAAAGCGAACAATTCTTGCTCAAATCATGCTAAGTGAAAAATCTGGAAGCCTTTTAAAGTATTACTCAAACATGTTTTCTTTGGTAAGATCACCTGCTTTTCAGCTCAGTGTTGTGTCATAAACCAAACATATAAAGCAGGTCCTTATGACTCTTTGTCACTAATTTCACCCGAAGAAAAAAGGTCCTGTGCAGACATCTTCACAAGGACTTTTGCTTTTCTTCTGAAGATTATCTGTACGTTTCACACCAACACACATCATTTTTGGGTCACATAACTCATCTATTTTATGAACAATAAAATGACTGCAGTTTATGCTTGCATATTGTTGTTTGAACCAATAATCGTGGCACCTTAAGGGATCTGAAACTGGTACTCAGTGAATAGATCAGACTAAACAAGGTCCATGATTCTCTCCCTGATACCAACTGATGTATTTTTATTTTTCCATTTCACTGAAGGCATCAGTGTATTTGAAGTGTGGATCTGTTTAATTCAAATTAAGTGAATAAACCAGACCCAGCAGGGTCATAAAATCCTCAGTTGGTCTTCCCCAAACTAGTCACATAGTGATCTTGCAAACTACTACATTTGGAAAAAATTGAAGAGTTAATTTAAAAAAATTAACTCTGGCATTTAGTAAATAATAATATTTTTGATGATCATAACTGTCCTAAAATTGCAAAGTCTGAAAATTAGACAAAAAAAGTTTAAACTACTTTTACCTCAGTGTGTATAAATATCTGCTTCAAACTGTAAAAACATGTAGAGTACAGTTATGGATATACACATGAAAAAATATATCATAAACAATAAATAGCTCCAAATATATATAAAAAAGAAGTAACAATCCATAAATTGTTAGGTCAACTTAACAGTTTCCTCAGGATCTACAGCTTGAACCAGCAGACCTTTCAGGAGTGAGAGCTTTGGCTTTATTGTCGTACATTTCACGTTTTTTGTTTCCATTTCTGCATTTCTTCTCCTCTGACATCTGTGACGATGGCATCGCAGCGGTCCAAGGAATGTACATGTTTGTATGTGCGTACACGTGTGTTGTGGCGCTGCGGCTGCTCAGTCTCTGCTGCGCGGATGTCATAATTAGGGAGCTGGAATTCTGAAAATTCCTGGGAAGTTTAGACAGTGCAGAGGCTTTTCATCTGTTGCATCGGGCCCTGCCCCCGCTAAGCCGCTGGCCTTACGGAAAAATACAATGTGTTCCAACACACACCATCACAACAATCAATTACCTCTAACTGCACAACACACATCGTAAACAACAAATATCCCCAAACATCCTACAATTGTAACCTTATGGCACTGAGGTTCACAAGCATCTGTGACATGTTGGATTAATCTCGACCCAACCACTAATTCAAGAGCTGGCTAATTAACCTCAACTATTCTAAATATATCGTGTGCTTATTTATACCGCCATCAGAAAACAGTTCCTTTCTTGGGTGTTTTTGTTTTCCAAACAAGGGGGTGGAAATAAAAAAAAAGTAGTGAATGCATATGGTACTTCTCAGCTGCACAATGAAAGGTTTTCTCCACAGACAGGTAGTCGCACAACACTTGTTTTTTAAAGAGCAGCCGAGGATAATTATAACTCGCCCATTCCTTATTGTGCACGGATCGATATTTCTATTTTGACTAATCAAATAAAAGCCTGGACGCTTCTGCCTCGAAATCGGACTGCTCACATACCAGTAAATCTAAATTAAGGAGCCTGAGGAATGTACATGTAATGGTGTTATTGTGAGAGCTGAAGCTCAGCAGGGAGTTGGCTGTGCTCGATACTTTTAAACATCTGCTTTGCAAACTATGATTAAAATTCTTGAAATAGGTTGGTAGTGGTGTAAGTTTGTCTAATTTCTCTTTGGAATATTTTGTTGTCCATCTGAATGTTTGAAATTTTAAATGGTGCCTGGAAGCTGGAAGGTCTTTCGGTTATCATGACTGTTCAAGCAATGCCTCAACAATCCATTATGAAAGTGAAAAACCACCACAAACTTTGATGTATTTCATAGGGGCTTTGTATTCTGCCTTGCACGCTTCACATTATTAACCAATACAAAGTTGTGGATTGTAGTGAAGTGGAAGGAGAAGCATTTTTGACAGATATATTTTAATATCCATTTGTTTCCAGACTGCTCAGTCAATCAACACTTTGTAACCCATGTTTTGCTGCAGCAGGTTGTTTTGAGTGTGTTTGAGTATTTGACCTCTTCCGATAACTGAATAGCTTAAGCGCAGTCGGACTGGATGGAGAGAATCTGCTCGTGGTCATTTTTAATCAACTTGCCAAGTTTGCCTTTGAGTGACTTTCACAGGCAGATTTTTTTTGCCATGCTTCTTTCTATTCTTTGATACATCTCAGATCTGTGGAGTTCTTTCTTTTGTCAGATTGTCTGCACTACTCTGGAGTTACCATGGGGAGTCTTGGTTGCTTCTCTCAACGGGGCTCTCTTTGCCAGGTCAGTGTAGGTCAGCGGTCTCAAACTGCAGTCCTCAGGGGCCGGTGTCCTGCGACTTTTAGATGTCTGCTTCAGCACACCTGGCTCCAATATTAGCCCATTAGCAGAGTTCTGTAGAGCCGGACCGCATAATGGTGAGGCAGTCTAGTCATTTAATTCAACTGTGGAGGACAAGAGTTGCAGGACTCTGGCCCTCGAGGGCTGCAATTTGAGACCACTGGTTTAGGTGGACAACCATGTCTTCGTTGTTTTACAGTTGCCATGCTGTTTTTGTTTCCTGGTGAAGGGATTTAACGGCACTCCATGAGTTATCCAAAGCATAGGGAATCATTTCACAAGCTCAACCTGCCTTTAATTCCTGAACAACTTTATTTCTGATCTGTGAGGTTTGCTCACTAGTCTTAATGATGCTGTTTGATCACCAATGTTCTCAAACAAAACCTGTGTCCTTCACAGAACAACTGTATTCAGACCATGATTAAGTTACAAGTAGAGCCTTTGCAACAGCAGACCACAGTTCAAAGTGCATGATATAACGTACCATCAAGAGTATATGTTTTCTTTCCATTTGTGTGCTATGACACCTGAACAGTTAGTAAGGATGTACATGAACTTTAAAAGATAAAGTAAAGTATGAGACTGCTATATACCATCATAAATACACCTTAGTGCCAGAGCCAAGGTTTTGGTCGCACAATGGGATGATGTATTGTTCCACTACAAGAATACTGTGAGCCAGCTTGTCTTCTAACACAGTCTAATGAGGCAGGAACAAAAGAGTATCCACTCTAACACTCTTTCTGTACGTGCACTTCTCTGAATTTTGTCAATTATCCCCCATGTCTTGGCTGACCTGACTCTGAATATGGGTCATGAGCTACACAATCACCTGGTAATTACCAGAGAGTAAACAAGCCAAACCAGGGGAGAAGTTTTAATGATTGTCAAGCTGCCACAAAGAACCCTTCAACTCTAATGAGGGGTAAGTGTGTCATATCATCTTGCACAATTGTTGGACCTGATGAGCTTGATAAATATAACATCCCTGGTTGCGGTAGTCCGGGGATCCAAGAAAAAAAAAAAAAGAAAAAAAAACTTGTGTGTGATCAAATAAAGGCATTACCTAGAAACAAAACTTTCGCTTGGATGATGATGTCAAAGATGACCTTACGTAATAGGCACTTTGGCCAGTTCTTGAATCTGATGATTAATTGTCCGGTGGTCTTTTCAGTGGCTATGACACTATGTGCCACCCACGGAGTCCACGCTGGCCTCATGTCTCACCCTCATTAAAAGGGGCCTTTGTGTCCAGGTTGCTCTCGTTTGTCCCAGCCTCTCGATCTGCCACAGGGGTCGACCCCTGTGTCTCCGGCCACGATGACATCACCTCGGACCTGATGGAAGCGGACAAGGTGAGGGCTCTCGGGGACAGCTACGTTCCATCCCTTTCCCCTTGTCACTCAATGACTCCTTTGTCTTGACCAGGCCCGTGAGCTTACATGGACAGTAATGAGACGGGGCACTTTGCAATCTGCCAGCGCTGTAGCAATATAACCCATACGGAGTAAAGTCTATAATAGCACATTGTTCAAGCTGAGTTAAGTCTGACATGTGGCGCTTTCACACCAGTTGGAATCAGAGCCCAGAGTTGGCCTGCTGAGCTGGGCCAGTAAAACCTCTCTTTTCACGAGTCAGGTGAGTTAACACACCAAGGAGTGCATTAATTTTCAAGGCAGAGAGGAGCCATACACCCCCTTCCTCACCTCACCCCATCCTCTGCACCCAGACTGCACTTTCCCACCCCCCCTGCCGCACTATGCAGAAAGGTTTATAAAAACATCTTTAACAGTTCAACATCTTCAAATCGCAATTTTGTTTAAAGACACATAAATGCCCTGTTGTCTGGCATCTAAACTGAGCACACTGTGCATGGAGATCTTGGCTGAGTCAAATTTAGAAGCTAAGATATCGTCTTCAGGTTCCTCGAAGACTGTGGTATTTGATATTTCGCAGCTTCTACTTCTCAGAAACCAACACTGCTGCCGTCTCATGCTCATTCTCTCCTCTCCTCTGTGGGACTTTTTAAGTTACAGTGTGTTTACACAGTGAGACCCAGAACTCGGCTGGGATTTACTGCACTGATATTTTCTCTTCACATTATGTTTTTATGGCTTTTTCCAACACCGCTTGAAACTGGTCGTGATTTTGTGATGACCCTCTAAAAACACTGCGGAGACTAAACATCTGTCATACTTAGAAATATGCAAATGCAAGGGAGGCTATATGCATTACACAACTCCAGTAGGTTATATGCTGCAGGCTGTATCCCGTTTTAAAAACACATATTTAACATTTGTTTTTGTCTGCATATAATCTCAGAGATAAAGAAGTGACCTTCTTTTTGGTGGTAAACCAATGGATCAAGTATGTTTTACTATGAAATATGAATTAAATTGGGAAAAAAGTACATATGATGCATTGCGATGATTTTTTTATGATTTAAACTTGTGTTATTTTCCTGAGATTTTATGATAGACAAAACAGAGTAGTTTATAATTTTTTCAGTGGAATGGAAGTGCATGGTTGTACAAGTTTATTCTATACCAGCATATTATTCTCCGGAGGAGACGCAGAGATCCAAAGCTCACGTGGAAGAATATGTCGAGAATCTATCAACGGGACACATAAAGCTGGCATCTAAGAAAGAATGACACAAAGAATACTGTATTTAAAGAACTCCTTAAGATGCTACAAGTCAAGTGGCATCGTCTTCCACTTGTTTGCCCCAGGTGAAGTAAGGTATGCCCATCCATCCATCCGTCCATCCATCTATCCATCCATGCATCCATCCATCCATCCATCCATTTTCCTTACACCCTTGTCCCTTAGTGGGGTCAGGAGGGTTGCCGGTGCCTATCTCCAGCTAACGTTCCGGGCGAGAGGCGGGGTCACCCTGGACAGGTCGCCAGTCCGTCGCAGGAAGTAAGGTATGCCCAAACCTAAAAGAAGTGGCTTCAGAACCAAACTGAATTTTTGGTCTTCATGCAAAAAGTGAGACTGACAACTAACACAGCAACATAATGTTGTGGAAAGAATTTCGTAAGCAGGAACAGGCAAGCTGGTCAGAGTCTATGGAAAAATGAACGGAGCTCAATAACGGGAGACTCTTCAAGAAAAGTAGGAGTTACAAATCACTTTACAATGGAGGGGAGGTTCACCTTTCAAAACGACGACGGGCCTATGCAATCAGAGCGACAACTTACGAGTAAAGTAGGAAAGTAACAGGCTTTATTCCTATCTGTAATGGCTGCTTATTCGTTTCAATGTAAAGCTCAATGAGTTTGAGTTTCCTTTTGTTAACGTTCCTAAGCTTGGGTTTTAGCTGAGCGTTTCTGTTCCACAATACGCTCTTGTGCATCTCTTAGATGTACTTACAATGATTCACACAAAATCTGATGAACGGCAAACCTTACTTCTCTTTGAGCAGATATCAAAATAATTCTTCAATCTTGCACAGCTTCCGACATATAACAGTGAAAAAAAAAAAAGCGTAGAGCCAAGCTAACCACGTAGCCTCCAATTTTGCTTTTAGATCTGCCGTGACACAGCACTTTTCATTTATTTTCAAGTATTTCCGATAGGTGGTGCTTTTTCACAAAAACATACTACAAGAGAATCTCAGTGTTAAGAAATTGTCTAAGTATACAAAAGGCATACACAACAATAAACAATGTTACAAACTGACATTTTTGGCTCTTGCACTGACAGCAGCACTAAAATACATGCATTTATTTTATTACTCAAGTGGCGAGTCTTTAATTACCTTAGTGTCCACTAGAGAGGGTAGTTTTTCAAAAAACCCAAAACATAAATAACATAAATATATAAATAGAAATATGATTACAATGTCCCTGTGAAAGTCAAGAGAAACAATCCATCCTCATGACTGAACTTGAGCTATTAAAAAAAACACCAACAACAAAAAAAAACAACAGAATTACCAGCAATTTCAGTCGCAGGATGTGCAGCTGTAATGTAGTGAAAGGTGGTTTTGCAAAGCCCTGGAGGCGGAAAAATGTTTACAAATTACATAACAGGGCTTTGTTCTGGAAATGGCTTTAAATATGCTTTATGGGCTTCTTTGTTGTCTTTCTGGTAGTTATATAAGAAAAAAAACTGATACTATTTATGCTCATGTTTGTGCTTGGCAGGAAGGAACAAATAAATGAAATAAAGTAGTCAAGACACACTTACTGCATATAGATTCTGAACATTGTAGCCACACAATAGACGTTTCTGAATAACGTCTGAAAGTTTACAACAACAAAAAAACTCAAAAACAAACATATTGTTTGCAATTATACTTTCCTTTTTGCCTTTCTGCACATAAAATTGGCTGCGATATTAGTGTGGTATTTTTAGAGAAGCTTCATGTGGGGTCACTCACTAGTTGTTATACTGCTGCTTTGTACTACAAAGTCTTCGCTTGTAACTAAATTACGCCCACATACTTCCCGTAAAGCGAAATAAGGAGTCTGTAAATTGGTAACATTAATAGCTGTTACAGAAGCCTCCCTCCAGGAGAAGCATCTCCTCTCCCCTCCCACCCACAGTTTACACACAAACATGCCAGCACACACCCCAGGCTGGCCTCTCCATTGTGGTTTCATTGGTCCATCACTTGCCAGCTCCCCAGGGGTCCCAACTCAGAACACATGTCTGCTTTCTTTATGTTTGCAGTGCAGCAGTCAATGAGGAATGAACTTTATGCCAGTCAAAGCTTTGTTCCTGCGATGGCGTCCCTGCGAAGTGGATAACACCGTCTTGCTTTGTATGCACAATATATATTTTTAACAAGAACAACATTTTAAGCCATTGAAGGAACTGTTCCGATATTTTGTTGTAGTATTTTCTAGGGTTGTCATTAATTAATTGGGTACTTGACGGCGCATGCCTGTCTAAACTCACTATGGAGAAACATGAAGTTCTCAACAGAGGGCTGGGAAACACAATGTTGCTAAGCTTTACAAGATCATCAGGCTTGCATGAAGGGGTTATTTACATAAATGTCTACAGACCAGGTTGGTTTGCAATCAGTTGAATATCCACAGGTCCTTCAGATTATCCTACCAGGAGTCACAAGGGGCTGGTGCCTATTACCAGCTGTCATTGGGTGAGAGACGGGCATACCTGGTATGTGTAAGTAAATGATAGGGCAACACAGAGATTCACAACAATGAATGCTTATTAAGCTGACATCTAAGAGCAATTTAGAGGACTATGTAGACAGTGGAGGATGCTGTCATACCTGGAGAGAACCCACTTATGCCCGGTGAGAAGATGCAAACTCTGTGCAGGAAGAACAAATGCCAGGTTTGAACACACAATATCTTTGCTCAAAAGCACCACTACTAACCTCTGTCCCTCTGTGCCAGTAAAATTAACTCAACTGTGCGTCATAATTGAGTTAAGATGGTCACTGAAACAGAAAAGGATAAAGGATGCTGTGGATTTATTGGTGGCCCAGGCGGACCATAGAAAGTCGTTACACTTGCTGATCCCCAGTGACTCTATGGTTGAAAGACTGGCGAAGTACAACAGATTGGAAGAGGGAGAAACACTGATGAAGGTTCTCTGGGTGAGCACTGCAGCTGAGGATTAAATCAGGAAGTATCTGGAGGATGACTCTAGTGGAAGCTCGCCCAGATAACCATTGTTGCCTATTACATGACAACAAGTCACTGAGAGCAAAACATTAAAGAGGTTCCTGACTAGTTAGTATGACTAACTGGTGACATGTCTCACAAGTGATAATAAGATTACCTATCAAAACTACACAGACGATACACAGCTCTACAGTATGATGACTCCAAACCCATCCGTGCAGTAAACAGATGCTTAGAACATCTGAATGTGTGGACGTACCATGACTTGATTGATTGATTGATTGATATCTTTGCTTTTTCCAAACAGAGGTTGCTCAGAAAACTGCATCCTAGAGATAAGATATTGACTGATGATCACTTCACTGCTTGGTTTTAATAAAATAAACTAAGAAACTACATTAAAGCCTATAGAACAGTCAAGTGAATTGTCTCCAGACAAAGGTAAGAGTTGCTGTAAAAAAAAAAATATTAAAAAAAGTTGTTGAATTGCTTGAAAAATGGGGAATAGCATTTACTTATCATTAGCAGAGAAAAACTTGTGATATATTTACTGGTTTAGATTTATTTCCCGCATTCTGCACATACGTACCGCATCTCAAGTATAATACTAAACCCCCTGCAATCAACATTTTTAACATTTCAACAGATGAAGATTTTTCACAGCACAGCAGCTTTTCGTACTACCAAAAGACTTGCTGAATAGTTTCTAGGTATTTAATGATGTGCACGTCCCAACGATTATTGCAGGGATAGCGAAGCCTGTGTGCAAGCAAGCGTTATGATCAGGTATCTTTTGGATGTTGAAGGTCTACAGCAGTTGTTTCCCACACAACCTGAATGCAACATCAGAGGACAGTGCTGACACTCACAAATACACACACACACATACACACACACTCTCTATTACAAGCCTGTGGTTCTCTGCAGCATGGCGATTGGGCCAAATCAAGGGTGTGTGGAGAGCGTGGGCTGTGCCTAACAGACGTCAATTGAACTGGAGATTCCAGCTTGTGGTCAAGGCTCCACTGAATACTAAGCTCATCTCCAGACGTGTCACGGTGTGCTACACCCCCCTGTGTGAGCGTGATGGAAATCCAAACGGCTGAATACCCAGATTAAGATAATGCCAACTTTTAACCAAAGATTGGAAAAAAAAAATATTTCTTTCTTCTGGGAGTTGTAGAAAGCCGCTAATAAGGGCATTTTAAATGCAACGCAATATCATAAACCTAAAAACAAAGACGGGTAAGATAAGCAAATGGCAAAGAGGGAATGAACTCTAACATTTCTATAATAAGAGCATAATAATATCAAAACGCAGAGGGGATTTTTTTTTTCTGCTCTCCTTACCAAAATTTTTTTGCATTTCTGAGCTGTGGCTCATTTTGCTGACTACTGAGCTCAATTAAAACAATTGATATTGCAGCCCCCAAGATAATAATTATCTATATTTGGAGCTTGGAGTGATCACCATTTTGGTTAGGACGGAGCTGTAGTCCAGTTCCCGCTGTAGGCTAATTTCAATAACACTCTAAAGATAGCTTTGGTTTAAAGGCTTTTTCCGTCAAACGATGCCAGATTTTCTCATGAAAAAGATTTTATGAAAGTAAATGAAATGTTATCATAAACAGATTTCAAAGTCACTGATCTATGAAATCAGAGGCCACAGTCAATCAGAGGCCTTTTTGTTTGTCACACACTAAACCACCAATCGTTCCCCCATGTTCATTTATGGGGCGCCTGAGCAGTGGCGCGTTGCACACAGACTCCAAACCACGTTCCTGCTACTCGTTACTACGCTGCCGAGTGATGGAGGTTAAACTGCGGTTCACACCTGCGAGTTTTAGCAGTAAACCACCAGCTGAGGTTTTGGGAGTTTTGCATGTCACGTCAATGTTGCTTTCCCTGAGGTGTGCCCACAGTCAAAAAGACATTTAGTGTTGGATGTAAAGAAAAACCAGGCTCCCTGAAGTGCTGCAGTGCTTTGCAAAAGTCTTCACACCGGTTTGTTTTTTGGGTTTTTTTTACATTTTGTCACCTTACAATCACAAACTTTGATAATATGTCACTGAGTTTTTGTGATAGGCCGACACAAATCAAGTATTTTATTTGATAAATGGAAGAAAAAATGATGTATGGTTCCTTTTTTTTTTTTTTTTTACAAATAGAAATCATAAATAGGTGTGATTTGCATTTGCGTACTTTGTAGAGACACGTTTCAGTGCCATTAAGGCTGCAGGTCTTTAGGGGTATGTCTGTGTCTACCACATGCCTCTCTGCAGTTATTCTTTCACCTGAGCTATAGATCTCTGGACTTTCTCTAATAACTCGGGTCTCTCAGTTTCGGTGGAAACCAGACAACAGATGGGACAGTGAGACGGAATATTGCTTCAGAACCCGCCTGAGGTTTCCTCACAACATTATCTCTGACCTTTCTGCTGTGCTGCCCGACCTCGGTGCTGTTTGTTCATTAATCTTCTTGAACAAACACTTCAGACCACATCTGTGTTTACACTGAGATTAAATCACGCACAGGTGGACTGTTTTCTAATTAGGTGGATATTCTAAAGCAGTGGTTCCCAAACTTTTTCTCCAGCGCCCCCCCAATTGGTTTCCAAACAATTTCTGGGCCCCCACTATTGATTACAAATGGTGGTCTGGTTGAACAACGTGTGAGAGGGGGGGGAGAGGATTCTTAGAGACCCCCTGTCCCTAAGGGGAGGGGTGATCAACTTTTTTGGGAGCAAAATGAATGTACATAGCTTTACATAGACAACAACATATGTAGCATACAGGCTACTTGTTAAGCTTAAGGTGCTATATTGATATTAGCAAGCTAGTCTTTTTTTAGCTAACAGCATCCAACAGCTTTACTCAACTAGTCTGTTAGTTTGGGGGAAAAACTGAAAGGTTATTTGTGTTTTGCTGGTTTTCTGCCATGATTCTAACACACCTGCGTAGCTCCGCACAGCAGCAGCAGGTCTCCTTCACTGCCTCAGGTCTAAACCCAGCGAGGCGTCGGGGGTTATCACATGTTAACAACGGAGGAAACCGTTTTAACTGCTGATAAAAGTGGCAAGGATACAGATATGGAAAGTGTGGAAGCCCCTACTGTATCAAATTGACAGGAATAACAGAGAGTTGACCATTCTAAGGTAAAAACTTAGTGTTCATGTTTTTTTTTCCATTAGGACAGCTTCCCGCGCCCCCCCCTGCAATGGCACGGCACCCCCCTCCAGGGGGGGACGCCCCACAGTTTGGGAACCTCTGCTCTAAAGGAAGTTTGGTGCATTGGATTGATTTGGTGGTTTCCAAGTAAGGGGCTTAATACATATGCAAAAAAAAAACTAAAATTGAGAGCTCACATTTGTGCTTGTGATGCGACAAAATGTGCAAAAGATTAAGGTGTATAAATAATTTTACAAGGCACAGTCACTGTTTTTTTCCTGTTGCTGGGTCTCTGATTGCTCAGGACAGTAGTTTGACTTCTCCATTGTGACGTTGTGCTTGTGCAAAAAAAAAAGGTTTAAACAATTAGTATCAGTGGGCCCCCTTGAGGCTGGAGAACTTAGTGCAGGCTCCCATCTTTCACCCTCATGGCAGTCAGAACTTTGGCATGATGAATGGTGTAACAACACACGGCATTCCAGGGGAGCTTGCATTTGCACCTCTGGCTCCTATAGACATAGAGAGGCTTTCACCCAAAAAGCACAAGTACTTTCAAGTCACTGGAAACATAACGTTCCTCCTGCAGAGTCATTAAGTTTACCAGTTTTGCCCATGGCACATTTGAATGTAGCTCATGAAAAAAAGAAGAAAAAAAAGTCTTTGACTCCTGCCAATGTTTGCCCTCTGTTCTGAGATCGCTCCTTGTAGTGGTTCGCAGACCCCCGTTGACACAGAATAAACCGGGCTTTGTGCGAGAGAAATCTTGAAATCCCTCATAAAATGCTAAGAAGAAAAAGAAGGGGGAAAATGGGCTTTCTAATTATACGCATTCTGTTTTCAGTTAACTGTTACTGCAAAGTCTTAAAATAAGTGTATTTGTTTGACCAGATTGCGTCGTAAAAATATAATTCCCCCCCCCTGAGTTTTTGTCATCGCAAAACTTGCTCTGGCTTCCCTGGAGTCACTTGTAAAGCTTTGTGGTTGTTTCACTCGCTGTTTTATGAGTGACTTAACAGGCTGCAGAGTGTACAGCTGAAAAGTTACAGGTACATTTTGCCCCCTTCGTCTTAAATAAACCAACTTTTTTTTTTGGTCTGTGCAAAACTCTCAAGCTCTCCCAATTTTCCTCGCAAGCCGTCTCGAATGCAAATCTTCAGACCAGATATCCCATCACTGACAGACCTATAGTTTTTGAATCACTGCAGATCCTCGACGTCGCCACATAAGACGCCAGTTTTACGGCAAAAAGGGGGATACTTTTAAAGTGGACACTCCCCTAAAACCTTGGACGCGGATTTCTTCGACTCCGATTGGCTGCGATGCCCCGACCGACAACACCTGCTTAACTCCTTCATCCAAATTGACACCCGGGGCTCTAGAGAAATATAGGCAGCATCCCTTCCAGCTCATGCATTCAGTCCCACACAGCTGCTCCATGACACACCGAGTCGCAGCTGCGCCGATCGCTGATCCAAGGTGAACCCTCGCAGACACACACACACTAACACACACACGCACGCATACACAGAGAGACACGCTCTCTCTCTCTCTCTCTCCTGTCGGATCTTTGCCGGGACCCGAGGCACACGGTCGGAGACGCAATGCTGGTCAAGCTGGCCGTGGCGCTGCTGGTTTTGTCAGTGCTGGAGCAAGCGGTGGGATCGGATACTATTGATTTTCACGAGCTGCCCCCGGAGAAGCCCGCCGGCCAGAAAGGACGCCTCTCCCTGCAGAACACAGGTAAGACAGGGGAGGCATCCGCAGAGAGACGGAAAGGGGGGGATTTGGAGGAGGGGGACGGGGGGGGTGTAAGGGGGGAGTGGAGGGGTTTTCCCGGGACACGTGTTTCTGTAGCTGCAAATTAAAGCGTGCCGGGGAGGCACGGTTGGGCAAACTCCCGAGATCCGCAATTTTGGCTTGAATTCCGTCGCTTTCGCGTTGAGCGACTCTTCCCGACTCCCATGAAAGGCGATATTTTGTAAATACTCCGAGACGGAAATTCAATGCGTTGGTAAACTATTAATAGAATGGCACAAGGTGATAGGTAATCCATACGGCTGCACGTCTAGGTGAGGGCGCGCTCCGGCGGGCGTGCGCGCGCGTGCGCGCGAGCGTAGCCTAAGTGTCCTAACAGTTATCTGTAGAAAACCTTTTTTTTTTCTTTTGCATGTGCGACAGGAAAAAAAAAAACAGAACTGATGAGTGATGTAATCCAGCAAAATTTAGCGCTCTTGTCGCGGATCGCCGCTAAAGACAAACTAATACATCTATAATCTCCATAAAACGCAGGTGGGAGAGATCCGTCTTAATTCTCCCTGAAAGATAAAAAAAAAACCCTGTACTTTTCGCCTCGGTGGTCCTTCAGCAAGCATGACAGGCGAGCGATCGTGTGTATCAGAACATCAATGTTATGTTTCCTCTTCCTCACTTGGGGAAATGGGGGGACAAACTCCCAGCGCAGCAGCAGAGACCCCCGGTAGCGCCGCGGTGTAATTCAATGCACGTTTGCGGCCGAGCTCGTACAATCCGAGCGCATTCCCGCGATGCCAAAACAAGCACTGCTGACAGCGGCTCACTTTTCCTGCGCACTAAAGTTCAACTCCCTGCACACAACTCATCCCCCCCTTTTCTTTCTCTCCCACTCCTCCACTCTCATACTTCTGATCACCCGGAACAGATGATCTTGGCTGGAAAGCTTGATTTCTATGAAGGACGCGACCGGTGCGCAGTCTCCTCTGACACATCATCAGCAGAAGCAGCAGTTGTCAGTGCCGCTCTGCAAACGATAGATCCCGTTTTGGTTTTGTTTGTTTGCATTTAAAAAAAAAAAAAATCAAACTTATGTTTTGAAAAAGTCTTGTGTGTAATTTACCACTCTGTGTTGCGATATATATGCTGGTCTCAGAGGAGGTCCTGTTGCCAAAAGAGACTAGGAGCTGTCTTCTTTCACAAATATTGGTCCTATAATTGACAAAATGTAGAACTTGTACTTTAAGCCCATGACGTGCGAACTCTGTGGGGTTGACTTGCACACAACTGTTTCAATAATTTTTTGCATCAAGTCCAGTAACTTCAGTAATTAGTTCAGGAGTTTATTGCTCACCAGTATTTGCATTTGTTCCTCTGCAGTCCGATTCATGACGATATCTTCAAGCAGTCAACGATAATCGATACTGACTTGGCATCACTGAAGACTTATTTGGGCTTTACTGATCCATTTTTTTTACCCCAAATGATTGTGCTGTTCCCTGACAGAATGACGCTCCGAGGAGTGAATCCTTTCAAAAACTACCACTGAGCTGTACTTTAATTGTACAATATCCAACTGGACTGTCCACAGTGACAATAGGGCAAAGTGTCATAACCCGTTTGGTTCTATCCGAATTGCAGTTTGTTTTCACAGCTCAGCAGATCCGGGTCACAGTTATTGGCACAACTAAGACGATACATAAAACACAACAGTTTTAAGGTCTTGATCAAACGTATATTTCTCGCAACATCTGCATTTGAATGCCAGTGAGTTCAAACTGAGCTGACTGATTTTCTTTGGCCGCTTTTGCTTGCCCAACTGCATCATTGTGACTTTTTCGACGTGCAACTTTCCTCTCTGCAAAAGCAGAACTACAGTACTTGTTGATTCACATTTATCAGAGAGAGAGAGAGAGACATAAAATGGCTGCATTTGTTGTCAAAGGAATATCTGCAATGCACCATCCCATTTCAATGTCAGGCAGTGCAGATGACTGTGGTGCAGAGTGACACAGTATATACATCTCCCACCAAGTGTTCCCCACCTCCTCATGCCCATCTTCCCTCAACATATCCTTTCTGCCCCCCTCTTTGGCTCGATGTCACGGAGACACGAATGGCCGCCCACGTCCGTGCAAATAGTCATACGCCTCATACGCTTTGTGATTAAACCCGAACTGAAGTTGTGCCTTCAAGCTGTACCGTCTTTATAGCCGTCACCCCTTTCGGCGCGTGTCATCTCTGCTGTGAACACACGATAAGGTCCCTCGCCTAACCTGTTCTTCTTTTTTTTCCAGCTGAGATCCAGCACTGCCTGGTGAGTGCTGGGGATGTCGGCTGTGGCGTGTTTGAGTGCTTTGAGAATAACTCCTGCGAGATACGAGGGCTGCAGGAAATCTGCATGACGTTTCTGCACAACGCTGGCAAATTCGACTCTCAGGTACTAAGCTAGTCTGTCTGTTTGCAGACATTTTGCTGCACGTATCCTCTAAAACCGCAAAATAAATGTTTAGAGTTTTTTTGTTTGTTTTTCAAATGTGCTATCTGAAATGCACTACACATTTAATCTGTTTGGTTTTGATCGGAAGATGAGCTGCTTACGGACCCCGGGGTCGTGTGCCAGCTGGCCTGGGGCCCAGTTGGCTTACTTTTCATACATGGCTGAGGTTGACACCTGGCCAAATCGGGCTTGACTAGTGTTAATATGTCCATAAGGTCACACAGTTGGAATGCACATCTATGAGTGCCGGTTGCATAAATTTAATGGAGACCATTTAACCACTGATTCCAGAGTTCATTCTTCAACATATACTCTAAAAGAACAAAACGCGTGCGGTCACTGATAAAACAATCTGTTAGCATGTAGCCAAAATGTGGTGCAACATTTTCCTACATTTCATCTGGGTAATTATAATAAATTGCTTAAATAGATAACAGTTTGAAACTTAGTATTGCTATTAAAAACCCTTTGACCAATGGTCAGCCTCTGCCTGAGGACTACAGCTAAGATGTGCTCTTCACAGGCAGGAACTCCCTCTGGGTTAAGAAGCTAAACTTGCTATTCAGTTTGGCTTTAGCATTAGCACAGCTAAGCTAGCTAGCAAAGTTTACTGTTCTTTGCTGGACATCATGACGAATAAGAATAATGGTTAACTGTTAACATTTTTGCCTTAGCATTACTGGTGTCTATTGGGAAATGAATAAAACAGCCCTGCCACTCCTGCACCTGTTTGCTGCACACTTCCAGTCAGCTGACTGAAAGAAGACCGCCACGCATTTCTTGTTCTTGCAACAAATAGCCATTTGGCTGCATGGGGCAGTTTCTAGATTAAAAGAAGGATTTTGCAGATGATATTGTTATAACTCCCATATAACTACAGAAATTATATTATTTTAGCATCAGTATTTTAGTGTATTCCAATGAAAACAAGTTAAATCATATTGTACGTTTTTGTTAAACAGAATTTACATTTAAGGGCTAAATAAGTCACTTGCCTTCGTAGGTTTCATTCAAGGCAAATTATGGGACCCATATGGGTAATTCTTTTGTTGCAGTATTTAAACTGATTTTCTTAATGCCCAGCAAAGACCCACACATGGCATCCAAAATATTTTGTCTGTTAAAGGTTGCCTTTCATAAAGTCAAGTGGGTCCGTCAGAGAAACTCATTGTGAACACTGGCCACCTTCAGCTTGAGCGAAATCCACAAGTCCCACATGCCCATGTTGGCTGAGTTGTACCAGCCCATAGATGGAGGCAGGTTTCCTTCTTTCTCAGCAGGCTGATGATGCGTTTATCCAAGGGTACTTCAGTGTCTTTGTCTGTGTGTTATGCACACAGGGAAAGTCCTTCATCAAGGATGCTCTAAAGTGCATGGCCCATGGTTTACGCCACAAGTTCAGCTGCATCAGCAGAAAGTGTGTGACCATTAAGGAGATGGTGTTCCAGCTCCAGAGAGAGTGCTACATCAAGCACAACCTGTGCTCTGCTGCAAAGGAGAATGTGGCCGTCGTGGTGGAGATGATCCATTTCCAAGATCTTTTCCCTAAAGGGTAAGCAGCTCCACTGGGTCACCTCTTGTCTGACTCTTTGTAATTCTAGTCTTCCATTTAAAGTTATTCCTAGTCATTTCAGTAGCCTCTTTGCAGTTTTTCATCCTAACGTGCAAGATCGTGATGTATTTCACTTCCGAATGTTAAATCACAGGATTCATGTGAGTAATCCGCCTCTCTCTGCCCAGCCCGTACGTGGAGCTGGTGAATATTCTCCTGAGCTGCGGCGAGGAAGTCAAGGAAGCGCTAACTCGCAGCGTCCGACTACAGTGCGAGCAGAACTGGGGGGCGCTGTGCGACAGCCTGAGCCTCTGCTCCTCCCTCGTCCCTTCCCCTGCCAGCGCCGTCGTCGAACAACACCGCCACCACCGCCCCTTCCCTTCTCCCCATCTAGAGCCAGAGCACCCACGCCTTCCTCGCCAAGGCGACAAGGAAAGAGCTGGTAAGGCGGCCCTCAACGCTCACCCGCGCAATCGCAGTCTGGGGTCCCGCCGCCAAAGTCCGGAAGCAGCAGCGGTGACTGAGCAGGAAGATCCCAAGGCCGACATTCGAAGGTGAAACCTCAAGAGATCTTTGTACCTCTTGCAACATTTAAAAAGCCACATTTGCAGACTTATGCACACATCCATGCCATCACAGGAAGACACACATGCACACACATGCCTCTACACAAGCAGAAACTCCCAGACAGACTGAGCAAAAGGAAATGCATCCCTGATCTTTCCTTTTACTCTTCCGCCTCTCCAGTCATTCCAGCAGTCCCACATGGTAAACTTGCAGGGTAATTGTGGTGTAGACTTTAGGCCACAGGTTTTTTTTTAGTGTTTTTTTTTTTATTATTTTTGATTTTTATGAATAACAGTTGTTACCATAACTATTTCAACTGTTAGGTCTTTTTTGGCTCTAATATAGCATTTCTCAAATCATTACTGACTGTAAGATTTGATTATATTTGTATTATTTATTTTATTCTTTATGCAATGTTGAAATATCAAAATGTACATAGAAATAAACTTATCTATATTTATATGACCATGTATAAATATAGCTACAATATGCAATACTGAGATACTATTAATGACAAAGTATACAGTGTGCTGTCGTTCTCTTTACAGTATTGCACCAATCACACATTGAAGTGTAGATATGTAATATACACCATTTTGCTGTTTCAGAGTCAGAATGTTTATAATGCCCTCATAGATACTTGATGATTAAACAGAAATTGTACAGGTTTTGTCCAGTTCTGGCACATATGAATCTTAGTGCATGATGCCCATAAAGCCGACAAACTTGTGCATTTTTTTAAAGCAAAAGTGCGCTCTTAAGAGGCTACAGATAGTTCAGAAAATAATAATGGTTCATCTGCATAGAGAGACATACAAGCTAAGACTGATCGAGTTTAAGCTCATAGAGTAGGAACAAAGCAAGATTTTTTTTTATATACCCTGCAGTCTCAGTTATTGGGTGAACTCTGATATGCATCTTATTTTTCATGCAAAAATGTGTTGCATCTCTCTCTTTGATTGCTAACGGAGCTTCAGAAACTCTGTCTCAGAAACATTTCGGAGTCACTTGTGTACTCTCTTTCGAAAGTGTTCACACTCATTAAACGTTTTCACATTTTAGTTATGTCACAATCACAAACTTTGATATGTTTTATTCAAATTGTATGCGATAGAACTACACAAGGTGGTGCATAAATGTGAAGTAGGAGGGCAAATGCATTGCTTCTCTTCCAAACTGAAATTTGAAAAATGTTTCATTCAACCTGGTTGAATGATGGCCGTTACATTTTGATGTGTGTTTCTACCAGCTTTACACGGCTATAGAGTGAATGCTCTTCATATTGTTCACTAAACAGCTTGAGCTTAATCAGATTGCCTGAATAGTCTTTAGGAATTTTCAAGTCCTGCTATAGATTCTTACTTTAGCTCTGGGTGGCTTGGTGAGGGTGATTATTTTTGCAAAAAGATGAATTTACACCTCAGTCTTTAACTGGTTTTCTCCAGGATTGCTCTGTATGTAGCTACATCATTCTACTCATCAACTACAATCATGATTTCATAATTTGCCTCCCTGACCTTGCTGAAGAAAAGCCTCCCAATAGCTTCTTCTACTAAGCTTCATATGTTGATGGTGTTTTCAGAGTCATGTGGAGTGCTTGTGTTTTGCCACACATTGTATTTTGCAGTTAGGGCAAAAAGCTACATATTGGGTTTTTATCTAGTAGAAGTATCTTCTTTAACATGTTTGTGTGCTTAGCATGGCTTAGGATAAAGTTCCAAAGTGACTTCCTATGACTTTGCTTCAGCACTGTCTCTCTGGCATTTGCCACCATTCAGTGTAGGCTGCACTTGTGGAGTGCACAACTTGCACAACCTGAGCTTTGGATCTCAAGTTTTACTTCACAATTATGCACTTCCTTGTGCTAGTTACTTGCATAAAATCCTATTTTAATACAATAAAGTTTGTGGCTACTACGTGAAGAAGGTGAAAAAGTTCAAGGCGTATGAACACTCCTGCAAAGCACTGTATAACTTCAGCTTGTCAATGAAGAGTAATTCATTCTCGGTCAGCGATCAGTGAAGTGCAGCCAAGGCAGGGTGTTAAGTTTGAAATGTAAAAATCATAAAACATCACCGTGCCTAAACTGGTTAATGTCCACAGTGACCGCCTCTCTGTGATTTACGTGAATGGATAATTGCTTTGTCGTGAAAAGATTTAATGTCGAGTTATTTTTATAATGGTGTTGAGCCACAGAAGTCTTAGATTTTGCACTTTGGATGATTGTCGGTTTGTGCTGGACAGCTTAGCCAAGAGATCCACATTAGCACAGCAGTCACCCTCTAATCAAAAGCTATATTTCATTTGAGCAGCCTGGTTTCCTTATCAAGCACAACCACCGAGTCCCGCATCGCCGCACGTCTCCTTAAGACCCGATTTAGCCCCATTCTGCGCTTGGGCCGTACCACTCTCTCTGGCATCTCTGAGGGCAGGAAACGGGCTTGACAGAAACCTTCCAGATCTCTGGCTGTCTCTAAATTAGCCCCTATCCCTCTCCGGACTCTGGGTCAGACGTGAAGGCCTGTTATTTTACCCGTCAGAGCTGCAGGCAGCGCAGCAAGGACCCAGGAAGTGGGCTAAATCCACACACAGGGACTCTGGCGTTGTTATTGTAAATGTTATATTTACCGAGGCCACCGGAGAATTCCTCTGGGCTGCGGCCAAGAGCCAGCAACACAGGGAAGGCAGGGAGCAGTGAAAGCGCCAGGGAGACGGTTGCAGTCAACGTCGCCTTTCAAAGCAAATTGTCGATTTTACTCTGTCATAACTTTCCCTATTTGCTCTTTTTTTCTCTCACTCCTTAAGATCAAAAACACGGAGTCATGCTTCAGTTCTAGAAGCACAGTACTTGAGCATAATACACCTCATGGTGGGGAGGGGGGCGATTCAAAAAACAAACACAAATTTAGGCTCAGTCAACACATTTTCTTCTTAAATTTATTTCCCTATGGACATTTAAAGACTGTAATACTTAAGACTTTCAGGCTATTGTTGATTATTTTAATGTTTTTCTTTTTAAGTTGATTGTGGAAAGTTGGGATTGCTGTGATAATCCCAACACAGGACATAAGCTAATCCTCTTGAGAATGTACTGTATGTGTTTTAAAGTGACAATCTGTTCAGCTCTCTGTCATTAGGTTTAAAATATGGCTTTTTGTAATGATGTATTGTGGCTTGAATGGCTTTTCTTGTATGTGCTCTGAGGCAAATAAAACTAACCATGTCCCTGTATTCCTGGTGCTCTGCTGCCACTTCCCGTTGCTCTCCTCTGCTAAGCACAAGGCAAAAGAAAACGAGAATATTTTTTGAGTTGATATCGCATCAGGCCCTCTCACTATCCTCGGCTCCTTCTAAGCTGTATTGTTTTTCTCATTAAAATATTTTGTGTCAAACAATCTGCGTCTGATTTTATTTTCTGGAGGCAAACCTTCCACCCGGCTCCGAGCAGGGCATCGGTGAAGGCCCCGTTGTCTCAGGTGTACCCTCGGGTTAGAGGACACCGTATTCTCACAGGACATGCTGCCTCCTTTTTCTGACGGCGAAACAGAGGCCATGTTTCAGGTTTCACCTACTGGAAATATCCTCCCTTTTGGGAGGCCTAATCGTTTACGTCACCGGCTCTGGACTGCGTGTAATGCGCGAGATGGGTTTTGAATGTCAGTTTTTATGAGTCGCCCCAACAGTGTACATTGCCTCGCCAAACATTTAGACAGGGTTCTAATGTGAAAGGGCGCCTTCCCACTGCTTTTTTTGCAGCCTCGCTGGTAGTCTTGGGTTCAAGTATACAGTTTTCCTTGTGAGGCACATTTAGATCTTTGTAACACAAATCCTGCCCTCTTTTTTCACTTTGTCTGCACTCTGAAAGAGAGGGTACATACCATACCAAACAGTTTCTGTAACGGCAGCACCTCTGCAGTTCAGTACGTCCCTCCCTCGCGTGGGGATTAGTTCGCACACTGTTGCAAGTCAAGTCAGCTCTCAGCGTGCAGCTTTTCTAAACGACCACTAGGTGGCGGGATTTCCTCTGGAACCCATATGGATGCTGGAAGCAGGTGTTGGATTTTTAATGAGAGGGCGACAAAATAAAGCCACAAATTCTTTAAGGGACTCAAATAAAGGTCAAATAGCTCTTGGAGATTTTATTTGAACTGTGACCTTAATGGGCATTGCTGCAACTTTTTTTATGGGTTTACAGATGACCAACAGGACAAATTTGAAAGAAACAAGTTTTAAAGCACTGGGATATCATGGTAGGAAATGCAATGCCTTTCAATAATGTTTTCTTTGAACTTTGTCACCTTACAACCATACGCAGACAGAAAGTTGTGTATAATTAAGTGAAAGCAAAATAATGGTTTTCAGATCAAAACTAGATGAATTTAACTCAGGTTTTTACTCTGACACCCCCAGTAAAGGCCTCAGAGGTTTTGCTTGGGAATATTAGAGGAAAAATGGGTCAGGAATAAAATGCTTAGGTTGCTTAAAGCAGTGTTGGGCTTGAGCTTAAAACATTTAACGGAGAACTATCAACCATCTAAACATGGCTATCATGAGGCCCATGGTAACTCTGGAGGTGTTGTTGAGATCCACACCTCAGGTGGATGAATGTGTTGATGCTGCTGTGCACTACACCAAATATGTTATTTTTCTTCAAAGCCATGTTGGAAAGTATGAAAAAGTCCTGCTGCCGTTTTACTGCAAGCCATGTAAGGGACACGGCAAACACATGAAAGAAGGTCAGATGAGACGTTTGACCTTGGATTTTCATGGCAAAAAAAAGTGAAGGACAACTACCACTGCACATCACCCTGAGCACAGCTGATCAGAGCTGATGGAAAGATGGATGAAACTAAATGCAGTTCTGTCATGGATGAGAACCCGTCAGAGGCTGCAAAAGACTGGGTCCAAAATCCAATCAAAAAAATCTGTGGCAGGTCTTAAATAGCGTTTACAGACGCTGTCCGTCCAATCTTGACTGACCTTTCAGTCTATCACATAAAATCCCAGTGAAATACCCTGACTGTTGCGGTAGTAATATGGCAAAAAGGGAAAAAGCAGATATGAAAAATTTGAAAGCTGGAGTACTTTCTGTGTGTGTATTTTAGTGAGAAAGCAAAAAAAATTAAAAAAAACATCAAGGCCACAGAGTGGTACAGCACTCACTGTCTAGACCACAAAGTGTGTATGAGGGAAAATTATGCTGCGTCACTCTCTGCTGCTTACAACAACATTAGAGCCTGAGATGGATGACTTCGTGGCCAAAACAAAAGGTGGCTGACTCTGACCGAAGTCAGCTAGACTTCAGTTTGAAGTCACTGCCTCCCAGCTCACATTTGGAAGACAGTGACACAGCTTCTTTTCACCGATATGGCGAAAGTAGCAGAGAGGGGGCTAGACCACAGAGAGGAGGCTGTGTGTCAGAGCAGAGAAACCTGAGACAGCTGGCCCGAGGCGCTCTGTGGACGTCTGTCCTGTCCTCCACAGCTAACTAATGAATTAATGACCGGGTGCCTAAGTTACACAGATGAATCATTTAGGATCCATTTGGGGGTGAGTGCGTGCTCTGCACTTTTGTCTGCTGTTGGGCCTTCAAAACATATTTGTATAAAACTGGATGTCCTTTAAGTATTTTGCTGCATAAAGACTCACCCTGCTTCCTCTGGGGAATAAAGTTTGTTGCTTTTACAGACAAATTATGCTGACACAGCTCAAAAGGCTCATGGCATGCAGATGCACACACCTTCAAACCCCCATGTCAACGCCGTTGCTCTCACTTGGAAGGTCAGACTATTAAACCTGCAACACCTGGACTTGCTGTAAGGGAAACCAGACGCTGAAGACACATTGTTGTGTTGTTAAACCAACCCAACAGGCCCTGCAAAGAGTGGGATGGGCTGGTGCTGTTACTCCACTGTTACTCCAGGATACAAATGAAGGGTGGGTCTGCCCACGGGGACTCACAATGCCACAAAGACTACAGAGGGGAAACCAATGAATTTCTCACTCTCTGTCTTTCTTAACTGTTTTTTAAAAGCAGGTATTACTTTAATGTATGTGTATACACATACATTAAAGTATGTGTATACACATGTGTACTTTAGTATGTGTACTTTCATGTATGTGTATACACATACATTAAAGTATATTTTCTATAATAAATATCTGTCTTAAGTCATGACATGGAGATATAATCCAGACTGAAGTGGAGGACAAACCATTTGTTTACCCAAATCATCTCATTTGCATTTGCAAATGCTACACCATGGTTTCAAAATCTATTGACTGCAAGGATATTGAAATTCAAAACTCATTTCCTTATTTTCTTTAAACTTTAGGTAAATGTTACCCAAGTGTTACTTGGGTAACTTTGGTCAAAATTGGTAGAAATAACAGTTTGGTCTACACCCAAAACCATTTGTGGCAAAAAAAAAATCCCTAACATGGCACATCAAGTCGAACACGTTGTTTTCATGTTGAAACATTATACTGAGTATGTGCTTGTCTTCACCAGGGAGAGAAAAACTGGTGAGAGTTTGATATAAAAATGGATGGAGTTAAAAACAAGCCAATCTTGGAAGAAAACCTGTTAGATTTTAGGGCTCAGATGATTCACCTTCTGGCAGGTCTTAACAACTAGCTAGAGCTACAATGAAATTGCTTAGATTAAGACAACTTCATGTTAGAATGAACACCTAAATTTTGCTGTTTGCTGATGTTCTCCATTTAGTCTGATGATATTGTAAATAAAATGTTAAAGACATGTGAATACTTTTGTATGCTTTCTCAAAGCACTGTTGGTAGAGTCCTGTTTCTTTAAGAAATTACTATTTTATATTCTGGAATGACCACCAATTTTTCAGTGTTACAAAAAGTTTAAAAAGCTGTCTTGAAAGCCCACTCCACACCCCACGGAAAACAGTAACACACATACACTAATATGGTATTTTTAACCTTTATTAATCTACCTCCCCTACGACTGCTATTGATTTCAAGCCTTCCTTATTTGGAAAGAGATGGAACTGCCATTCATTGACAATATGTGACGTGGGCGTGTGCTTACAACAATTATCCTATCAGACGGCAGATTACAGATGATGTGGGCGGGGCTTTGTGGAGGAAATCCTTTCACAGAGTGGCTGGCGAAGGCGGCTGGAGGCGGGGAATGGAGACGGAAGTGTCTCCCCACTGGCCCAGCTGTCATCTAGAAGAGAGAGAGAGAGAGAAAGAGAGAGAGAGAAGACCCATTTACACCGGCTGCTTAGGAAACCCAGAAAAAGGGAAAACGCTAAAATATGGCAACATCTTAACGATAAGGTCATGACGGCGAACTGAAGGTAGCTATATCTGAAATGATGCAATTTTTTTGCCGGGTTGTTGATTCGATGGAGCTGCGGTTAAAGGCCTCGCTGCGTTACTTTGATATGTAAAAAAAATGATGACAAGGATTGGTAAGTGTGTGTGACATTGAACGTACAGGACACGAAACAGACGAGGTCGTTTAAAGAGCCACGCACCGTTTCTAAACCTGCCACTGATAAAGGTTGTCGTGTACGCTGGCGAAATTTCGAAAGACGTTAAAGCGGCTGAGGTCGTTTTACTGCCTTCTGGCTGGTTTGCAAATACGCTACAACGTCTGCTGGGTTATCGACCATTATCCTAGCTTAGCGGCTTGGTGAAGGGAACTACCCTGGAGACGTCAGCGACACTTTCCCCCGTGTTTAAACGGTTGTTTTTGAAGAGGTCATTGCGGTAAAAGGGACATTAGACGGTGGGTGTACGTGCTGTTCGCCTGAGTGGGGTTTAAAATGGACTCTGCGTGATTAAAAGGGCGCATGAGCAGCTGTTAGCTTTGCTGCTAGCTGCCTGACGACCTTTGGAGACGTCAGCCTGAGCAGAGCAGGCGTCCAGCAGCCTGAGTTGGTGAGGCTGGGTGTTTTCCGAGCCTGCCTGCCTGCCATAGTGTTATATTTCATCCAGGCCTCCCATGGCCTGGCCAGTCAATGATTTAATCTCATTGATTGCATCACAAGACCAGGGAGGCTGCAGTAAAGACACACTCTCTGCGTCTGGTGTGGTTATTTCTTTATTTTTATCATTATATTTAACAGTGATCAAATGAACATGATCATGTAATCCGGCCTCTTGACTGTTCTCTACCCACGTTTTAGGATAAAGAAGACGGTGAAAGCTGAAAACCTACCGGGCGTCCTAAATGGGGGACTACGGCTTTGGAGTTCTGGTGAAGAACGGCAGTGGTAACAAATCTGCGTTCCCTGTCAGGATCCCTCCTCACCTCCAGCCACAGCACCTTCAGCACTCCTCCAACCCCCCCAGCCCTCCTTCCTTTGTAAACAACGCCTGCTCCACCAATGGGGGCAGTGCTTGGCTCTTCCCTACCGTAGCCCAGCATGGTAACATGCAAGATGAGATCCTGGAGTCGGACAAGTCCAAAGCCCTGGAGCTCCAAGACATGCAGGAGAAGTCCCAAGTTCAGACCCAGCCTCAGACTCTGTCTCCAGCCCAGCAGGAGGTCGGAGGAGTTCTAACGGAGCTGGAGGGCGTCCATCCAGAAGATGGCTCCTTGGAGAAGGGTTCCCTGGAAAGCAGCGTCGGAAAGGAGAAGTTAAGAATCGAGTCTCCGGTGTTGAGCAGCTTCGACTACCAGGACAACCTGGGAATGGCTACAAGCTGTGCACAGTCCACCTCTTCCCCGTCTTCGCTGACCAGCTTTAACAACTGGTCCCCTGCTGTTCCATCTAACCAGTCTCCTGTTGTCGGGGAAGATGTTGGCGCGTTCTTCGGTCCTGCTGACTCCAACACAAACGGCCCGCCTCTACTGTTCCAGAACTTCTCTCACCACGCCGGGCCTGGCTTCGGCGTGGGAGGTAGTTTCTCACCACAGATCGGACCAGTCACCCAGCACCACCCTCCCACACCCCATCCTCATGGTCAAGGGGTTCCGCAGCACCGCCGCTCCCCAGCTAGTCCTCATCAACCCCATCCTTCCTTCCCGCCGCACCCCCATCGTGCTGGACCATTCCCCCAGCTGCCCCATCTTGCTCCTGCTCAAAACAAGCCCCCGTCTCCTTGGGGAAGTTACCAGAGTCTGTCCACTCCAACGTCCACCTCCTGGAGTCCAGGTGGCTACAGTGGCTGGGGAGGCACACAAGGCGTTCGAGAGTACCGGCGGGGCGTCGGGGGAGGGGTGACCAGCCTAAACTCCTACTCCCCTTTGAAGAAATCCTTCCCCAACAACCAGGTAGCTGATTACCGAGATCAAATTCGTCAACCTTCTCAGATATTTACCACCATTAAGAAAAATAACAGATCTAGTAATCTATTTTGCAGATTCCCTCGCAGAAGTTCCCCAGAAATGCCTCTGGCATCAACCACAAAGGCTGGGTTGAGGACAGCATGAACCGCAACGACAGCATCTATTCTTTCCAGGTTGGCAGGGAGATAGGTTACTGTTTATGAAGTGTGTTAAGAAAAGGGTTTAAACGGAATTGGGAGTCAGTAATTCTGAAACTGTGTATACGTTTCGTGTGGTTTTCAGGGATAAATGTTAATCCTGTTTAGCATGCTAGTCTGTGTCGAATGCAACAAACGGGCCTTTTTAGCAAAACAGGATACGTGACAGCTAAGCCATCTAATTGAATGAATAGAAACTTGTTGAGTGTGTGCTTATGTTCTTAAGCCTTATCTAGATCATTTGGTGAAATGAGAGCAGTCTTATCATCTGGTCTGATCACATGTGCTTCCTCTTGTCCTGATTTAAGAAGTCTTGTGCTCCTCTGCTGCTTTGTGTGCCCTCAGCTCTTTCATATACTCAGTGGTGTGAGTCTTGAGTGGTTTATGTTACATATTGGATGAGTTTTAGGGTTTTTACTCGCCTTCTTGAGTGTTATATCTTTCAATGTGGTATTACAAGAAACAATAGATAGATTCCTTTTTTTTTCTCCTCATCACTGTACTGTCACAGGAATTGTCACTGATGGGTTTTTGTAGTTTGCCATGCCAGGTTTTGTACGCTGCTGTACCTGAAGTGGGAAGGGGCAAGTCTAAATGTTGTGGTTTTCTCTTCCAGCAGGATAGGACACGGTCTTTTGATGGGTTCAACATGCACTCTCTGGAGAACTCTCTGATTGACATTATGCAGGATTCCATAAAAGGTTGGTTCCCGCACCAGCAATTGTTTTCCTTGCAGCTGGCTTTAGACCGAGTTTGAGGATCGGACATGAAAATAAAATAAGTGGCAGTTGATTGGATTTCATATTTTCATTTGCTAAATGCAATTGGATACAAGTTAATTTTGAGCTTTGGTTGATTCCTAACTAAAACGAAATCTACATTGTAAGTCTTATACGGTGTTTGAACAAAGAGAACATTTCTTTAACATTGTGTGTTACAAAATCTACTTTGAAAATATTGAATATTATTGCCATTATAAACTTGCATTAACACCCCAAACAGACTTTAAAACTATGTTTATTCCAAGTCATGTCATAATTATGAAATTTACAAACATCAACATGCCCAGCTTGTTTTTCTGATGTCAAGCAGCAATAATGGCTTCAAGGAGTATTACACAGTAGTAGATCAAGGGTTGGGCTTTTTCATTTATTTTATTAATTTATTTTTAATAAAAACTAATAGTGTTGCATGATGCTATCATTCCAAGTGGGAAGGGGATGAATCCAATGTGGCTAACTCGCATAAATCTTAGTGATGGCTGCAATAAAAAACATTTATTGCACTTCCAGCACTTTATCTCAATAAATCTTTTACACACAGTACAGTGCAACCTTGAAAACACTGCTACAGCAGTTTAATGTCCAAAATGTCAACAAAAACAAACAAAATAAAACGCATTAGTCTATCGGTATTGGTGATTATCCACATTATTTAATACGCTTTGTGAATGGACTGGAACTTGTTCCTGATTCATGATGATCAAAATGTTCTCCTGTTTTTATGAACTACTAAGAGTATTGATATTTACAATTAATTCTTGTGTTTAAAATCAGATTTAACATTAAAACGTGTCTCAGTTCAGTCTTCTTTACAGCACATTATTGGTTGGGTGAAATGTATTTCTGTTATTGCTGAAAGTCGCAGGGACAATATTGATCATGGTTATATTGGAAGGTATAACACTTATCAACATTTTACATCAGGTGTGGATATCAAGGAGCATGAGAGAACAGACTGAAGATCTTATTTAGTGCATGGTATTTAATATTTAACATCTTACCAAATATTGCAGGGAATATACATTCTGATTCGGTGTATTTTGCAGATTAGACTCAGTTTTACAAGAAACACTTGAGAGGATTTTGGTCAGCATTTACTTCCCCCAATCCTTTTTTTGTTTTTTTGTTTTTCCTAAGCAACTTGTTTTTTTCCCCCCCTCAATATTTTAATTAAGCTAAACTGATACAAGCAATTTAGGAGTTCTTTATTGTGTAAATTTTAATCAAATTTTTATTCCCATAATAAGGACACAATGTTGTAATATTTCTTACTCTTTTCAAACAGTTCAGACTTCTTTTTTTTTTTTACCTTTGCAGCACATTACCGATTCAAAAATACCATCTGTAATCACTGTTTTGGGTAGCTTCTTCCACAACATTCAAATCCTTGTGGCAATATTTTCTGAGGTTTCAGATATTTATTTACCTTTTATCTTTTTGTCTTTTAGGACGCTACACTTTCCCACATCAGGGCGGAGATGTGCCTCTACCTTTGAATGGTATGCAACATAATATGCAGCACTAAAGCCAAGCTGGGGCTTGAAATTGGTGTCTGCCACATGCAAACAAAAAATCGTAAACTTATTTTTTTTAATTATCATGCAAATTATGGATGTGACATAACCATTTTAACCTAAATCTATGCTAGATTAAAGAAGTACAAAATATACAGTGTGTTGTAATTTAATCAATAACCTTATCAAGTTTTCTGGCAGGGTTGAACAAACAGTCCAGTATTATTTACATGATTTAAAAAAAATGCTGATTGCCTCTTCAAGTTTAAAATAAAACTAAAACTACTGTAAATTTAGTTTCTTTAGGGAAAATATGCAAAATCTTCTGTAACTTTTGATTGGATGTTGCTCTAAGAGAAATTGTAGCTGGTGATCAATACTTTTCAAGCCCTGGTAACGTCTTTTTTTTTAACAAACATTTTTATTTAGTGTCTTAAAACTTATTTCAAGAGTGTTTTGTGTTTTACATGCAGCGAGAAGTTATGGCAGAAGACGAGGTAAAGCTAATGAATCTGTCTTGTTCTTCCTGATAAATTGTTGCCCTCTGTATTTTGTTTTTAACCTCTTGTTTGTTTACCAGATCTTAATTTTCATCATCCTTTTTCTCAAAATAATGTCAGGGCGCCTTTCCGTTTGCCTTTACAGATTTCTTACCTTACCAAGAATTTAACCAGTTTCATAGGAACTAAATGATCAATTCTTAACACTCATGTTTACCCAATCAAAATGATCAATAATCAGAAATGAAGACAATGGGTTAAAACCCGTTTTCTCTGCTTTCTTCTGCCGGTTCCTTTGCATTTCATTATTTTTCATTCAATCCAAACCTTGCCCTTTACTTCCCTTTCTTGTTGCCGAAATGGTTTTGACTTCTGTGTAACGTCAGTTGTGTCAAGTCAGCCTTTTCATCCAAGTGACGTTCTCTGCCAGGCCACTCATCTCTGTTCCCCATGGAGGACGAGCGCTCCTTTGGAGAGGATGAGTCCGGTGACCAGGGGCTCGCTGGCCTCGGCTCCGCCCACTGCTTCCCACACCTCAACGGCGAACGTGTGGAGCGCTACTCCCGCAAAGTGTTTGTTGGAGGCCTCCCCCCGGACATAGACGAAGGTAAAACGTTTTCAAATGCCCCAAGTATCTAACATTTATTGGTTGGAAAGTGGTAGTCGTGCTGGAGATTACTGCTGACTTTGAGTTCCGTTTTCCCAGATGAAATCACTGCCAGTTTCCGCCGATTTGGTCATCTCTTTGTTGATTGGCCCCACAAGGCAGAGAGCAAGTCTTATTTTCCACCAAAAGGTGAGTTAAGTGTGCCTCACTTCCTTGATTTTTCTTTTTGACTAAAAATATCTGTTCATTTAAATCACGCTCCTGGTTCTGGTTGTACCACTCACTCCTTCCAGGATATGCATTCCTGCTGTTTCAAGATGAAAGCTCTGTGCAGGCTCTGATTGACGCCTGTATTCAGGAGGACGGGAAACTGTACCTGTGCGTCTCCAGTCCCACCATCAAAGACAAGCCTGTGAGTGTTTTGCCTTATTTTTTTTTTACTCCTGATGGATAGATATACACTCCTAGACTGGACTCAAAACCCATTTTTGGAATTCATTTTTACTTTGGTTTTCTGCTATTGGATATTTTTTAGTTGGTTGAGATTAAATTCTAGCAAAAAACCAGAAAGTAAAAATGAATTCCAAAAATGGGTTTTGAGTCTAGTCTAGGAGTGCATATGTCTGTCCCTTTTTATTTATTCATTTATTTTTTGCTTATTTTTCCATGACCATTTTTGTTTTCCCCACAGTTGCTCAATTTTCCTGTAATATGCTCGAGTACAGCTTCCAGAGCAATAACCGTTTGTGGCTCACCCTAACACTGGAGGCTCTCAGTAACTCTCTCCTAGACATGTCAGCTGTCTTTCCAGTGATTATGTAGAGCTGAAAATAAGACTTCTGTATTAATGTCCTCCTTTTTTTCTTATTATTATACTTAGTTTTATGCAATCTGTAAACTTTCAGCAATTTTTTATTTTGGTTCATAAACATCTGTTGCCCTCACTCATCAAAATGAACAGAAGTACGTCACTGTGTAATAGAATTTGAATAATTGCCTTTTTGATATTTTACATGCATTTACATGGCGCTTTATTTGCTTTTCGTAGGTCCAGATTCGACCCTGGAACCTTAACGACAGTGACTTTGTAATGGACGGCTCTCAGCCCTTGGACCCAAGGAAGACCATCTTCGTGGGAGGTGTACCTCGCCCCCTACGTGCAGGTGACTGAGCAGAGTCTAGCAGGCCTGAGTGAAATACGTTTTTAAAAACGTGCGTTTTACTGTCCTTCCCAGTTGAGCTCGCTATGATCATGGACCGTCTGTATGGGGGGGTGTGCTACGCCGGGATCGACACCGACCCCGAACTGAAGTATCCAAAAGGCGCAGGGAGAGTGGCCTTCTCCAATCAGCAAAGCTACATTGCAGCCATCAGTGCCCGATTTGTTCAACTACAACACGGGGAGATTGATAAACGGGTCAGTTGAGCCATCTCATGCTTGGCCATTAAAAGAAAAAAAGATCTGAATCTGCCTTTTCTTCATGCTGCAGCTCGGGTCGCCATCCTGACGGTTCTCCTCTCCCCCTCAGGTGGAAGTGAAGCCATATGTCCTGGACGACCAGCTGTGCGACGAGTGCCAGGGCACGCGCTGCGGGGGGAAGTTCGCTCCTTTCTTCTGCGCCAACGTGACCTGCCTGCAGTACTACTGCGAGTACTGCTGGGCAGCCATCCACTCCCGGGCCGGACGCGAGTTCCACAAGCCGCTGGTGAAGGAGGGAGGGGACCGACCGCGACACATCTCCTTCCGCTGGAACTGAGGCTAGAGGGAGGGAGGGAGGGAGCAACGCATGATCAGGGGAGGGAGGGAGTGCGAAAAATTAGGGAAGGGGGTATATAGGCTGTAGTATGAAAAATAAATGCACTTTTCTTTTAAGTTAAAAAAATCAAAACTAATTTATTTCTTTATTTTTTTAAAATTTGGCCATCTAAAAGAAGTTAACAGAAAAGAGTCGAATCCCATTTATGTTTTGACATTAAGTGTGCATGAGCATATGGATGCATTAGATTTGAATTTAGATGTTTTGGGTATTTTTTCTTTATTTTTTCTTTTCTACCTGAGTGTACTTTTTGATTTCTTGTTAGTTGGCAAAGCTGCTTACATTTGTTGTTGAAAGTAACATAAGAGTTAACCGAGGTTTGATCACGCCTGAATCGGTATACAAACTGTGGATGTTGAGTTTTTGAAAAGGCGCATTTTTCCTTACTTTGTGCTTGCAGGATTTAAGAACAACTGTACCATTTACCAAAGGTTGAATGCAAGTGGTTGGAACTCTTGTTTCGGATGGATCGATTTACCTTTTCCAAGTAGATTAGTGAATAGCCTCTGGTCACGGTAAAAAAACAAAACAACAAAAACACGTCGGATAACAAAAATCCTCCCTCGAGTTTGGCACACGTTTAAGATTGTTGGCATGAACTTTTAGGTCTTGGTTTAAAAGTTGACACTTGGAACCAGAAAGAGCAAACCAAAGAATGGCCTAAATCTGTAGTCCGAACCGTAATTGATCTGGGGGTTTACGTGGAGGCCGTCCTCTTGTTGGTTAACAGAGGCAAGGCTGGGGTTTCAGTTTGTAGTTTTCAGCTGATTAAAGACACGGCCCTCAGGGCTCAGGTATTGGCAGTAGTATTTATTCACTTTATATCGTCAGGGATCTTAGCACTGGAAGCTAACATGCTAATGTAGTACTAACTAATGGGAATGCACAGTCCAGTCTCCCTGAGCTGTCCTCATGGTGTACCACTGCACGCTCTACCGTGACTGGAGCTCTCTATCACAAGTGTTGTGGTTGGATTATGGTAGTAGCTTGAATTTGCTGTCACAGAGATAAAGATATTATTTTATACATGGCCTGCTGATTTTTGTATAGTGTTTTATAGCTGATTATTTTGTCATGAACATATATACATTTATTATGCACTACTTTTTCTAAATATTTTTTTCAATTGTCATTTTAGGCACATTTTTCACAAATGGGAGAACTCCTTTTGCAATACCTCATTTTTTTCACTTTGTGGAAAAATAATTTTGTACCTTTGTTACTAAGAGATCTGCATTTATGGTAAATTTCATTTAAAGAAAGTGATTAATATAATTTTTCAATTAGCTTTTATATATTTAAGTGCTGGTAAATCTGAAAATTGTCTGTTGCATTGGTGTAATTCTGTAGATAAAATGGAAAAAAAAAAAGTAAAGACAAAAAATGAGGCTTTTCAGAAGCCTGTCGTATACAGTTCTCTCTCCTAATAAATATTATTACAGGACCCCAAGGCATGGCAAGACCTTTCTAAACTGATTTTGATAGTATTGAGTATAATCCGATATTTTTCTCCTTGGTGTAATCTATAAGAGTCTCATAAAACTAAATGTTTGGCTTTGGACAATGTAAAATCTTCCCTTTTGCCACCAGAGTGGATATCATCAGTTTTAGATCTTCTTTCTGAAACTGCCTGTTAGTTCTACTTATTCTCGGCATGCGTAAGTGATAACACGGCTAGTCGTAATGCAGGACCTAACGTAATGCACTAGATCTCCTTTTTTTTTTTTTTTTTTTAAAGGGAAAAAAAAAAATCTTTTCCTATCTCGTTGAGATTGCCTCTCTTGTAGCGTCTCTCTACACGATCGAGTCTGCCTTCCTTTACACAGACATGTTTATGCAATATACACCGTAACAACACTTTGGATGTGTTTTTTTGTAATGTATTGGACACTCAGTAGGACATAGGTGAGGAGACATGATCACTTCACGCCCCCCTGATCTCCCCCTCCTCCTCCTTTGTGATGTGGCATGCTTTGGGACATAACCTGAATGTTATTTAATGTTGCAAGTTAACTTTGAGCCATTATGTGCAATACTTCTTTCCAGAAACAGTTCTCCGCAGTGTACGTCATTCAATCATATAAATCATGCAGTCTCTTACTTTTTTTTTTTTAAATTTTATTTTCCTATTATTCATGCTGGTGTCTGAAAATAAAAAAAAATTAATAATTTATACCTAAATTTATTTTGTCAACATTAGTTTTGTGCTTCTTGTTTTGCTACTACCATGCTACTGTGATTGAAAACATTGTGTATATATACAAGGTTGATGATGTATTTGGCATTTGCTATATTTTCAACTGAAATGTATAACATCATTTTGATCTGAACTTTTTGTTATCTTTTTATTTTGGGGTGAAGTGTTATACTCTATCCAGTTTGAATTGCTGTAACAAGCTTCACATTTTCACATGGAAAAAAAAGAACATTGATTATGTCTTAGTATAGCTTGATTGCTAAATTTCAATAGTTTTTAATTGAATGCTGGGAAGGTTATATTTATTAACTTTTTTTTTACCTGATATTTTGATTTTTACTAAGTCATTTCACCTTTATATGTAAGTTCCAATTTTTATATTTTCTTCCTGATTAATTTTCGCTACAATGCAGACGTCAGTTTTTATAGTTGGTTTGTAGTATTGAAGTAAAAGACTTAAAGTCATAAATTAATTTGCTGCCAACTGTTTGTAACTGTATGCATACATTTGAAGTATTTGTAATGTGAGATGTTGAATGAATAAAACAGCTGTGAGGAAGAAAATTATTCAGTTCTTTAGAGTTCTTTTTTTTTTTGTTCCTTCTCGTCTGCCTCCATTGTGTTGAGCCAACAGTGCCACCTGCTGGTTTCCAGTGGTAACGCGCCTTTTACACTAACATTCATTCTGTTGGCAGGATGTCGCCTGTAAAGTTTGTACCCCGGTTCGGGTCTCGGCTAAGCTCCAGTCAAAGAACCGAATTTGGGTCGGACCAGCTGGTTTCCTCCACTCCCTCAGAGAACGATGAGCGCGGAAAGAAGCGGAATAAAAAGAAACGTGAAAAAGCAGAGAAGCCACTTTTAAAAGTCAAATTTCCAAATCTCAAAAGCCGCGCTGTGAGTCCAAAGGCCACCACGGATGTGAAAACACCGACAAAATGGATGCTAAAGTCGTCCTCAAGTAAAAACAATCCTTCCATAAACCAAGAAAAACAAAACGGTTATTAATATTCTCTGAAAATGGCAAGCTAGTTTGTATTAGCTAGGTGACAAACAGCGCTAGAGAGGAGTTAAGAGCACCAAACCAGGAAAGCTAGCATTAGCTTAACCAGTCATTACTAAAATGAAACGTAATTATTGGAAAAAACATACAGAAATGAAGTCTAATTTCTCGGAATAGAAACGGGGTTTGAAAATGTGGCTTAAATATTGAAATGTGCTCTTAAAGTAATGGTCAAGAGGATTTTTTTTAAAAAATGGCGTGAAATGTAGATTTAAAAAAATAAAGTTGTGTGTGGAGTGGGAGTCTTAGCAGCTCTTCAATAAGTAACAATTTGATGTACAATACAGAAATGTACTCTTACCTTTGGAAGAACTAGAATAGAAGTATTTAATATATTCTATGTTTACTGTTTATATTTCACAAGAAATGTGTGCTTTTGTCATCAGGTACCAGCCCATCCTCTGCTGTAGTCGATGGAGACGTCTTCACTTTCACCCAAAGATCAAGCAGCCAGCCTACAAATGAAAAGGTAGGATTTATAAAACTATCCACCAATCAATGCAACATCAGCCAGTAAATCACACCACAAAATACACAATGTAAATATAAACAGGAATTTGATTAAGAAAACAAGATAATGTGAAAGTTACATTAATAGGTCACTTATGTAAAGCTAAATCATTTGAGAACAATACAACCTTTTTGGTTTATTTAAAAGTGTTTCAACATTTCACTCTTGTGTGTGCACTGCGTTTGGTAGGCCAAGCTCTCAGTTCTCCGAACCATCTCCAAGATGCTGGAGGAGAACCGACGTATCAGACAAAGGCTTTCTGCCCTCAGCCAGGCCAACCGAGGATGATGACTGGTTCACAACCTCGGAACCTCTTCATTAAAGTCTTACTGTTAAAGCAGAGGATGTATATGTATAGATGTGGTCTTTAAACATAGATTATTTAAACTGCGTCAGCTCTTAGAATAGTTTGGTGCAGATTCCAGGGGATGTTTTTCAAACTAAAATCATTTTTCGGAAATGTTCCAAAGGCATTGTGGGTTTTTTCTGTTTGTTTCTTAACATCTGTTTTTATTTAGCTTTTTTTTTTGTGGACTAGAAGCGAACCCATAATTGCAGTCCAGTGTTAAGATTAACACAGTGGCATTTTTATTGTCAGGTTGAGACTGTTGCACTAAAATATTAAATAAAGTATGTTAGCATTGTTTTGTCCTCCTCAGTTAAATTGAGCTGTGAACAAGTTTTACTTGCTTATAGTTCTTATGTTTTGTTTAAACAGCAACTTTGAAATTTCTTTCTTAAACGTCAATGCGTTTGTATCCACGTGACATGAAGAACTTGTAACAGCAGTTGCACAATATGTCCACGAGAGGGCAGGCTTACCTGCGTTAAAACAGCTGTTTGTCAAGGGAGCGAATGTGTAATGCAGCTTTTAACAAGGCCATTTGCGCGATGAAGCATTAACATCACAACAAAAGTTACTTGAATAAAACAAAATCATGTTTTAGCGTAATTATAGTTTTATTAAAATCTAAACTTGAACTTTACACGTTTAAGTATTTTATTCTTTTTAGATGTTAATTCAAGTAAAACTGAAAACAACTGTGAGTTTTAAAAGTTTTTGATACAATAGCTGCAGAATTTGTAAATAAAAACTCAGAATAAATCAATTTCATCACTAGAACAGGACCGATGTGGACTCTACGACAGAAAGAGCTGGCGCTTTTGTAAGCTGGCAACTTATTTTGATGATAAATTGCCAGCTCATCTGGTAACTTATAGATTAGCGTGTGAGGTTATCATCGGTGAAACAAGCTGAAGGACCTTCAGAGATGCAGTTTATTAGAAAAATTCCAGCTGTCTTAAGCTTGTTGATCAAAGGTTTACTGCTCTAATTACTAAGACACAGATGTTAGTTTTATGTAGTGTTTTAGAAAGTATAGTAGCCTGTTGAAAAGTGATCCGTTGGTCTAAAGTTTGCAAAAGACACGTCGTACAATTTGCTAAAAAGCAATAAAGTAACTGGATTTACATTTTAGTGTAACCTTGGCTTTGCATACAGACATCTGCTGAGTCAGAGCATCTAGGCGGCATTGAAGCTGCACTTTAGCTTTCCTTGCTCTCACCTGACTTACGCTTTTAGTACCTTTCCCACCACATCCTGAACAAAATGGCTCATTGTGAGAAAAAAAAGTGATACTATCAGCTTATACAATACAAACACTGCTGACTCTGGCAGGATGAAGAAAAACTGACATCAAAGTGCAAAGTACCAAGAGCAGAGTTTCAGAGTAAAGAACAGTGACTGATCGAGCGGCTAATGTGAAGCATCTTGCTCATTTGTAAACCCAGTCATAACAGTAGCTGCCACTGCGATGCCACATCAAAACGTGCCTGTGGTTTATTTTCTAGTAAATTTCAAACAGACCTTAGAAATGTCTACGAATAATACTTTTATTTTCTTTTCTTTTTTTTTGCCTGAAATTGTCCAGAGCTCTTTAAAGGACAAATGTCAAAAGTGAAAAGTGAGGGAGAGAGTAAATCCTATGAAACAAATCCAGTCTGACTGGACTATATTGGACTTTCTTTGGTTGTTGGGTAAATTTAATAACTCAAAGGATCCCAATAAATAATGATGAGTAACATTGATAAATGAAATTAGCAAAAAACAACAACATTAGATTATTTCCTAGAGAGCCACATGTCATTATTTGGCCATAGTCATTTGTCATTTGTTACCTGTGTCGGCATGGCAACATGGTGCCGATAGCTCGAGTTGACTCAGATCTCAATAAAAAGTTACAGCATTTCTCTGAAACCATTATCACAGTTGTTATAGGATCAGAACTGTATCCACCATTATGTTGAAAAACTGCATATATTTGCTGTTGCTTGGTCCCTAAATGTTCCTGCAGTCGTTTAGTGTGTGCAGTGTGTCTCCCTCACGCTTCGTCCACAGCTGAAGAAAACTGGTTTTCACGGCTCTCCCTGGTGCTGTTCCTGAGACAAAAGCAGACGCACACATATCTCTGTTTCGCAGCGTGTTTTCAAGCCCTCTGCTCGGCACAAGAGGTAACCGTGGAGGAACGTTCAGTCTGAGCTTCAGCTCCACAAGCATCCCGGCCTCACAAAGATAAACTGCAAGCATGGTGGCGGATTTCATGGAGAAACTGTTCAAAAACAGTTTAGATGGAAAATCCCGGCAGTTTACAACTAAATATGGTTGCCTTTTTCTTTTTTTTTTACATTTACATGTTGAAAATCTGAAGATAAAAACCCCCCATCAAACTAGTCAGAGAGCGCACAGATATTTCAGTTTTATTTTATTTTACAAGAGTAATTAACAGAAATAACAACTGAGATGTTCTCCATTAAATCTTCATATATAAAATATCAGGAATAGATAACTAGATCAACCTTATACCTGGTTTCAGAGGTTTGCCCTCGCTCTCGAGTCATGTTTCTGTTACAATGATCCAGTGATAAACTATAAAGAAGTATAAGAAGAACAAATCATTTTCAAAACAACGACACTGATTGCAAATGATTTTATTTGCCATTTCTAAGGATAAAGAGCCAAAGGTTTCTTCTTGGCTGGTGTCCCACAGGGCTTTGTTCTTGGGTCAAATTTTTTCAGTTCTCCTGTTTTCTCCATACATAGGTACATTTTATTCTTGAACTCCTTCCAGAAACACGTATGTTAGGTTAGCTGATCTGTCCAGGTTCTCTTCCGGTCCCCATTCTGTGTGATAAAACTCCTAATGAGCATCCTTTAAGTTTTCTCCATAAATCTTCCTAATCGTGCCAAGACTGTATCAAAAAGTAAAGGAAGATGTCAGAAACAAGTAAATATGAAATAGTTGCTTTTCAAGGCTAGTTTTGCAGACATATCATATTTGGCTTGCAAGTTGCTTTAAACAGAAGGAATTGCTGTTTCTAGGGTTAGGTTTAGGGTAACTGTGTTACTTTGTGGGCTGGAAGCTGAAATCCTTTGCAAGCACTCACTCTCTAAATATAGAGGAGTGGTTATTTCTAGAATGTTCTTTAACTATTTTCAATCTCGGTGCAGTCGAATCTAAATGGTGGTTCTCGCTTCTTTATTTCTTTTGAAACTGCAGCAGTTCTTTTCCCCCCCGTCAGTTTTCATGTCCTGTTCTGGAGGAGCGGGCTGCGATCCACCGGACCTCTGGAGCCGGACACGATGACATCTGCGTGACAGTCGGTCATCTTTGAGCGAGACTGTAAAAAAATAATAAATAATAATAAAAAAAGAATAATCCTTTATTCTTGCACTCTAGAATATAGGTTGTGCGACCTGCGTGACTGCGGTGCCATTTTGCCTCCGTTTTGGAGAATGAGCTCGTGCTGTGAGAGCTTTCAGGATCATGCAGCGGCCGCTGAGCTGGTAAAAAGTAGATAACACCGTAATCCTAATGAGAGAGAGAGAGAAAGAAAGCGAGAAACATTTTCTCTGAACTAATCAGACAAATCTGGACAGCGTACCCGGGTGACCTTATTACTCTATGTGTTGACAACCTGCCAGTGTGACCTCAGGTGCAGAGAACGGTACGTTTCCCCCAATAAAAGAAGATTAAACTGAATTGTGAGTTGAAGTGAAACCTTCCACCTCTCTCGGTTTTAAACATCTGTGAGCTTTTAAATATATTCTCAGCATTCGCAGCATTAGCCGAGAGACCTGACCTCATCCAGACTCTTCATAGCCACTTACAAGGTGTTAATGACAACAATTTAAATCCTTTCAAAACCATAATGATCCACTGTCACTGTTTACAGAATGTCTGAATTTTAACAGCAGGATTTGATTCTAAACCTGGTGAGTCAAGCTTTTTATTTTGTTTTATGCATTTTAACAAAAGGCTACAGCATTTTTTGTTTGTTTTTTTTATTCATTTGAACCCAAATTATTCCCTGCAAGTCAGCCAAGCCCATTTCACAGTAATGTGCTAAATTTGAGCAGACATTCTGCTTATGTACTTATTTCTGTATGATTTTGCATGTCTTCATTTAATGCGAAACTTGCTGGATAAGGCAGATATGGGGCTGATCCAGAGTGTGAGTCGGCGTGTGGCAGAATATCGAATAAGTCTTCTGCCACACTGGATCACAACGCATCCAACTGAAACTCCTGAGCAAGTCGTAATTTTCCTCCAGGAATAACTTGTTAAAAAAAAACCTGTACACTTCTTACTTATCATCATGCATTTGGATCTTCCTCAGATCAGGAAGTCTAAGGACCTCGACAATATTGACACCAATGTAAAATGAGTCAACATCACCGCAACATAAACAATAAATCTGTTTTTAGTTGTTATTTAGAGGCAAATCTTTATTTCTACAGATTGAAAGCTAATAGGCATTTTAACTAACATAAAACTTCTAGCAAAAAAGCAAAAATTTTCAATTGTGCAGATACAGAACCTTTCATCTGGTCAAAGATGGAAACATTCCTTTTTCCCCATTTAGCAGCACCAAACTTCTGTTTTGTTCAGAAGAGACAAAAAGAAAAAGAACATGTGCATGCAGCATGTTTACTGAAAATCAACTTGTGTAAACAAATAATTTAAAAAAAATCTTTTTTTCTCCCCACTTCTGAAATGATTCAAATATAGATATACAGAAGCTCATTTTTGAAGATATTTTTAAGGTTTATTCCTGACTCAGTAGTTGTGCAGTTGTGCTGTAAAGCCACTAGATGTAGAAGTTTTCCGTCGCTGCAGAGACATCAACAGAGACGGCTCAGTTGCCACTAGTATCACATTTAAACTACTTGTAGGCCTTAACCGATACTCACCGTAACAACCAATTACCCTAGTTTGTTAAGTTAATTACCCTGTTAGTCTTTAAAGCTTTTAGATGATTTTTTAATGCTGGTGAATAAAGATGGTTGTCTCAATTATTGCCTTGTGTTGTTTGTAGAAGTCAGGAGATTTTTAGAGTCAGCTGTGCTGAAGGAGAATTCCTGAAACTCCTTAAACATATTTTTTAATGAGACAAAACCAGATAAAAAAACATAAGTATCTCCTAATTTATTATTCAGACAGATTCCTAGTAATCATCAGCTGGATTTTAAGAAGCTGTCATCTTCATTTCATTCTAGCAGATGATGAATTTGTTTTAAAACGAGGCGTTTTTCTTTTCATTCTTTTGTGGCAGATCTGCGCTGAATTATGACAACTTCTGATTTGAGAATCCGATTTTAATGTTTGTAAAATCTGTTTAACAGAAAACAAGCACCTCCTCATCCCAGGAGCCGTTCTGGTGAAAGAAAAGCGGAGCCCGTTTGTAAAGTCTCGCTGTCCCTGCCTGTTAGGCGAAAACTGAGACGCAGAACATTTCAACATCCGACTGCACGCATCCAGGCTAGGGTAGTCTGCACGCTTCATCAGACAACAGCAACAAAAAAAGAGAGAAAACAATATAACAAGTCTCAAAAGAGAGAGAGAGAGAGAGAGAGAGAGAGAGAGAGAGGGAGAGAGAGAGAGAGAGAGAGAGAGAGAGAGAGAGAGAGA